>JANIJG010021834.1:0-11056 GCA_024611175.1 Megaceryle torquata
CTGAATATGCATGTTCTACCCAGGAGCTAGAGGCAGGTACACATCCCCACCCAACCTTCAGCATGTTTCACACCACTCCTACCACTTTGAGCATAAGGGAGATAGCAATGGCTATCAGCCTTATCCTTTTCTTTCACCCAACAGTGGATTTTAGCACCTTGTATGTACCTTAGGACAGACAGGAATGGGAAAAATCTAGATTAACATGTATTTTTCATCTTTCCTGCACACTTCCAGCTGTGCTGCTAAGTTAGAGAACTGCAGCTCAGATGTCAAGCAGCACAGGCTATCACATGCGACTGCTACAGCAGGAGAAGGATGGCTTCAGCCCGTGGCACTTGAGACAACAATGACATTTTGTGAAACAGGGATGAAAATTTCCTGAGCCCCAGAGATTTGCTTTGATCATTGCCTATTTAACTGATCATAGAAACATAGAATGGCTTGGGTTGGAAGGCACCCTAAAGATCATCTAGTGCCAGCAATCCACAAACCAAAAATAGAAATGAAAAAGGTTGTGTTACCAAAGAGGAAGAAGGGTAAGGAGGAAAGGATTAGGTAAAAGATAAACCACTTCTTGATCTGAAAGGAAACACGCAGAGCAGCACCTCATATGTAGCTGAGTTATTCCATTAGCCCACAACTTCAAAAACCACAGGACTGTCCTGCAAGTCTGTAACTCTCACCATAGCTCCAGCTTTTCCAGCAGAGTCACTGGGAATGGTGAATTCACCATTTGGCAGCTTGAAACCATGAAACAAGTTGGATGGCACGCTGCCAGTGGGACACATGGCTCCTGTAGCAAAGGCAGGGGACACGGATGGCGGGTGTCACTTCTGCACTGAGTGGGGAGAAGATGCTACTGGCCACGGGGCGAGCTTGACAGAAGCAAGCTCAGTGTGCCTGAGCCACTGGATAAGCATCATCTTGGCTTTCATTCATCATCCCTGAACCACATCTGAAGCAGACAGCCAGACACTTAAGCCTCCTTAGTGTTAATGCTACTTATGCTGCAGCACTTGGGTTAAAAGCATTAATGATGCTGCCACAGCTTTAAGGAATTGGCAAGACACTAGCTGGTCAATAGATTAAAATAAATAAATAAATAAATAAATAAATAGATTTAAAAGTTTCTTCTCTTTCTCCCAGAAGTGTTCATGCTGTTTATCTGCTCAACAGCAATTCCCCTCCTACCACTGACACCACGGGAAATTAGCAGAGGCAGCTCCCTGGAGCTCTGGCCAACCTCTCCCCACAGAAGTGTTCCACGCTGTATTTTCCCAGAATACAGCTTTTGCACAACACTGGGCTCCAGCACAAGGCACATGGGTTCCCTCAGCCCCTATGGATGTCCTTTAAACACAGCTCCTCCACTTGGTAGGGTCTGGTCCTTCTGGGAGTGCTTGGAGACTGGTCCCCCGCGCTCTCCCAGAGGAAGCATCAGCCTCACCCACTCCCTGGGCTCTAGAGTGCTGCTTCTGCCTATTAACTCCCACTCTAAACCACGTAGTTCCCTGTGAACGAAGACACATTTGCCTGTCAGAAAACTTAATTAGCACAAATGGAAACTGTCCTCCCCACCATCTTCCTCAGTCTGATATCCAGCTAAGAATCAAGGGTGTAGTGCAGTTTATTTTCATTTATGCTCTTGATAAGTGACAAGTGACAAACCTGACAATGCTACTCCTTTTGCTATGGAAGAGGGCTGTGTTTCAGCTTTAGAAGAATGATGGTCATGTTTTACATCCAAAACAGAGTTGATATGTCACTGCCAGAACATCATCTCCCCGCACTGCCTTCACTTCCCCTGCTGAAATCTAAGTAACTTTTATTCATCAAAGGTGAAAAGTCTACAGGAAAACCAACACAAGAATTCATGTTTCTTTACCACAGGGAACACAACCACAATGGAATCACACCAAACCACACAGCTATACACGGGACTGCATTTTTCCAGAGCACTATACATGAGTCACTGTCCTGTGTCCGTTCAGGCCAATTGTAGCTTTCAAACCTGCAACAGGATCAAATCCTGTATCTTAACACCACACAAGCTCCAAGTGCTCAGAGAGGACTCTTTTTTTACAGCTCTTCAGTACTGAATGCCCAGAAATGAGATGCTATTCACTCTGTAATTTCCTCTCTTTGACTGCGACTTTCTTCTTTTTTAACCTTCATGTCTCCCATTGCAACCTCACTTCCAGCTGAGCAGCTTACTGAGCTCTCTAGCGAGAGACAGATTTGGTTTCTCAGCACAGCAGCTAACTCTTAGGTCTTTGATCATGTGCAGTTGGGCTGCCCCTGCTTTGATCAAAACTAAGCTTTTCTTGATCATGCTACAGGAATTTAAAAGCCTGAGACTTCAATCCTGACTTCAAGTGACACTTCGAATGAGGCACTGATTTGTCTGATGTATTGAGCAAAGGTTTTAAAATACAATTGACCGTAATTGTCAGGCATCTTTAAAACAAGACCATTTTCTCCTGCACAAGCCACCTTCCCATTTCCCTCATTCCTGTTGTGCCAGTTCTGCACTGTTCACAGTGAGGATGCAGCACTTAGGCTGCGAGAGAGCACAGTATCACAGGAAAAACAAAGATCTGTCCAAAAATACATTCTTTCCTACCCTGCAGGAAAAACAGATCTTTCCAAAAATATACATTATCCGGTGACTAAGAAAGGCAAATAAATGAATCAAGCCCTGCAGGCTTGTACTAAATACTTATTAAGGTAACTGTCCAATTAGGGATGCTTACACTCATCAGTATGTGCAGATCCATGGCCAACCTTGGGTCTAGATTCACCTTCCCTACTCAGGAACCTTGCAAGCGTGCCAGAGCACGCAGGGAGTCACTTTCATCTGTCAGGGCCAGCCTGAGATCAGACCCTTGGAGCAGAAATACTGCCAAGGTGGAGCACATCATAGCTACAGGGGCTCTGGAAAATTCACCCAGAGCAAAGCGAGCTAGGTGTTGACTTCATGAAAGTGCCCTTTGTGAGTGAGCCACCAGATCCTACTAGCCTTTGTTTCTGTTGATATTTCTATGTGAAAACATCAAAAACTACAAGATTCAGTCAAAAGGTTTAAGGGTCTGACATTAATACAGTGAACTGTTTTTTCCCTCAAACAGTGCATCTTACCACTTTCCATGACATATGATCAGTTTGCTCCTGTCTGGAAGACATGATCCCCATTTGGCAGATGTGGAGGCTGATGGACAGGCAGGAGTGGGGACCTTGGGCTCTGCTCTCATAGACACTACCTACACTATATGATTACCATTGAGAACAAGAGCAGACTCTGAAGTTAATGGAAACCATGATGACCTTTCACACTACACCTTGCAAAAGAAAACACCTGTGGATGTATTGATGCTAAATAAGATCACCCTGCTGTCAGAATTGACAAGTGAAGAACAAATGTATGATGCCCTTGGACTATTTACACTTCACTAGGGCTGTGACATAAAAAAAAATCACATTGCTGGGTGTGTTCTTTCTGCATTTTGAGAACCTGAATTGACTTGCCCACAACAGGATGGCACTTGAAAGACAGAACTGAGAGAGAAGGTGATGTAGGCACAGAGGAGGAGGCTGTAGAAGCAATAGTCTTCTCCTGCAAGGGCTGGTGAAACTATCTAAATAGCTCCTCCTTGGGGACAACAAATACAAAAATAGTTCACGTTCCTCCTGACCACCACCAGCTCATGCTCGTGTCACTGGCATTAACTGGTTTAAATGTTTCACCACCTTCACCTCTAATGCTGCTATAGGTTGTAGATATCTCATATCATGAACTTGCAGTATGTGGCTGTAGCTAGGAATGAAATAGGTCACTATAAACTGTGCCATGTAAAAAAAATTAAAATACCCACAAGAGAAAATGGCCATATATCTTTGTATACATTATGTAGTAGTAGCTCTTCTGAATTACTGCATCCCATTCTGCTATTTCGTCTCTGAGGGTTTGAGACACTGGTGAGAGATACAGAAGGACCTGCAGAAATTATTTGGGTTCTAAAAAATTTGTGAGGCGTATGGAACTTAAATTTAAACATATGGCAACTGAGTAGGGACACACTGCACCAGGAAGCAATTACTACTTCCAGGAAGCTTTACAATACAGAATAGCAAGGAAAACCCAGTTCCTGGAAGCTAAAGATAGAAATGTCATCTTTACTTCAAGGCTGATTTTCTTTCTAGGAAGAAGCGGAGTCAAACAAAATTCAGAGTCTGGAATTCTTGTACAGAGATCCCAGGAGATTCATGTAGCTGAGGTTACAAGCTACTAACTCATGAACCTCCTGATCGTCCACATAAGATATTTTGAAAGGTTTAGCTAGATTTGTCTCCTTACAATGTCAAAAGTTTTTCTGGGTTTTGATCATAGATGGCATCAGAACTGGCATCAGAACTGTCCTTCCACCAAGACAAACGCAAGTTTCCCAAGATACCCTGTGTATTTTCCAAACCAAAGATTTTTACTTCAAAAACCTAAAAGTGCTACCATGAACCAGCCCCAGATTCGTAAGTTTGATCATACACAGAGGAGGAGTGGGGTTTATATTTCTGTCCTTTAAAAGTGGTTCACTGATCACTCTCTGTACCTCCCAAGTGACATTAGAAAAACTGATGTATCCATCTGTCATATCTCAGAGGTGCTCCTTTTCTGGATTCCTTATTTGATCTGGTCCCGTGATTTCACATCTGTGCAATTAAGATGATAGCTGTGATACCCTGAAGATAGGTTTTTCATTGCCAACTACAGGACCTCCTGGCAAACTGGCACTGGCTGCTCACTGCCGTTCTGATTTTGATCTTCTCTCCTCCTACCTCAGCACACAGATCGTTTGGGACTGCTTGGCTCTGCTGCCCAATACCACATTACCAATGTGAATTGACCAGACATTCACTCCTTACAGTGCCACGTTGTTCCCATCTCATCTGTCCGCTTATTTGGGACCCAAGTCTCTCTACAATTTCAGCATAATGTACCAACCCATACAGCTCTGCCGCAACAGCTGTGGGTCTAACAGCAGGAGATAAAGCAGAAACAGCTCTATATGACATCATAAAGTCCAGGCTGCCTCCTGCAGGAAGTCCTATTTTACCAGATCTCTCCCACTTTCAATAACCTGCTGCTTGGCTGTTTTAATCAAGCCCATTCCCATCACTCTGATTGAAATAAGCTGCTGATGTTGTTATCCATATGACCACCTGGGAGGCATAACAAAACACATGACAACACTTATACATCTCAAACAAACACAATCTAGTTTACTGTTGCAAGCAATGGCTTTTTTTTTCCCCCCTTGTGGTTATCAAGATTTTAGTATCTTTGGATGAGGAGACCAGCACTATGATTTAAGTAATATCATCAGCTACTGTCCTGACCAATGAGGTCTGTTGGCTCAAGCCCTTACCCTCTTTACTGTAAAATGTGTATTTGATGAATCCAATTGATTACATTTTCTGTTTTGTAGCCACTGGGGGCACAGCCCCAGATTTGTCATACTGGAGAATTCAGTGTACAAACTGAAAAGCCCCAAAGTATAAAGCTCACGTCTCCTCTCACTTATCAAAGGCTTCTGTGGTCTCACCACCTAAGTCCTACAGTGAACCTTATCTTTAGCTCAGATGGACTGAAGGTAGCAGAGAACACCGTAACCCAAACAATATGGCAGATAGATCATGATATCCTTGAAGCAGCTTGTTGGCAACAAAAAATACTTTAATCATGTGTGAAGACTCACAATCCCAATAAGATGTGAAATATATAAAGAGGAAAACTGAGGAACCAGGGGTCTAGGAAGTAGTTTCACATATTACTTCTCCTAATCTGCATCAGAGAGAACCTTTTACCTGATTCCCCACAAGGTTGCTGTGAGATTTATAATAGCACAAGATACAACCAAAAAGGTGGAAATCTGAGCTATGGCTGGTATGTGAGAACCAAAAATAACCACTATTCAACAATTGGTTGACAATGCACCTGAGTGGGTGTTTTAAAGGGCCTGCAGCCCATCTGGTCCTCCTTTGGCTGAAAGCACATATGCCTACAGCTCTGGGGAGCTGTTGAGTATTTCACTTTTACCCCTTGCAAGCACTCACAACTTCTTTGCTACCTAGATGACCTGCAGCAGTGCAATATGCATCAAAATGAAGATTTTTAGCACCTAAAAAGCCCCAGCACATAGAGATCTTTTGTCAAGCATCTACTCACAGCAATATTAGATGCCACAAACATGATCCACACTCTGAGTTGTACCACATACTGAGCTGAGGTCATGATATTAGCATTTATCTCCATGGAGTGGTCCTGTGCAATCTGAAGAAGTGTCTTATGCTCTGGGATGAAAAGCCTTGGTTAGCTTGGCTACTCCAGCACAGTCAAGCTGTCTGCTATCAGGGTAGGGCTCATTTTCCTAAACAGCATGATGAACTCCCCTGGAGAGTAAAAAACATTCCAATTGCAAGCCACACTTTACCTTTGTGCAATGTTTAATCTTCACTGTTCATTGGTTTTGATGTCTGCTACTCTTGTGAAGTGTAGCTGTCCTGCAGTTCTAATGCACTCACTCTTGCAGTGTGCTTTTGGTTTTCATTTTCATCTAATAAATCACTCCTACAGAATGAGGTGTCAATGTCTCTATACCATGTAAATTACATGATTAAAAGATAAAATTATTGAATATACATGAGCTGATACTTCATATGCACGAATAAACACTGTCTAGATAGATATAGATACACAAAAGGTGTAAGCAAATGAAAAGGATAGTAATATCTATTTCAGTATCTTTGAACACCTAACCTTTTACAAAGAGGTGATAACACAATAAACTGCAGAGCCATGCAGTGAAAGGTATTTACTGTGCATCTGCTGACATATAATTAGCTTTTTGCACTTTAGGCATCTCTCTGGAGACCTGTAAATATATACAAGTAAAATCAGGTCGCTAAAATGTAGTCTGCAAGTTTTCCATTTGGTGGAAAGAATTATTCATTAGAGGAAGGCTTGTTTTCAATTTATATCAACAGCCTGAAGTTGGGTGTCAGATTAAGACTCTCAGGAGATGTCAAGTGATGACACAGTAAGAAAGGTGATCAAAGGTAAATAGTAAACAATTTATGACATAGCTCTGCAGTTACACACAAGTCTCAACGCCAGTCTCTCCTACATGTTTATACAGTTCCTTTTTATTTTGCTATATTCTCAGCTTTCAGACAGTAGACAAATGGATACATAACATCTATAACACGCTTATGTGCAATATATGTTGCAGCTAGACTTATCCCCAGCTTTCAGCTCCACAGTCATTAACATGATACAGACTTTGAAATTTGCAGCTCTTATTGATACTATAACCTTTGAAATTTATAACTAAGCTGTGCAGTTTGAGCCTGTTTGATAAAAAAACACTTGCATCCTGAATGTCTTTGTCTTTGAAGAGACTAAACATATTGAGAATAGTACTATAGCTCAGTGCCTCACGACTAGCATCTTTTTTTTGCAGTCAAGGTGTTTGGTTCCCTGTCCTGTAATCAATGATGGTTCCATTGTCTCTGTCAAGGGTCCCTAGAGGCGGAAATCCATATTTATTAATTTTCTCATGTTTTCAAGAAGATATCTGTCCTTGTGCCACATTTAGTTCTTTTATATGCCAAGTGCCTGAACTGAAGACTTTGCATTACAGACTATAGACGCATGCACAAAAAAGGCAACCAAAGCATAGATAGATAGATAGATAGATAGATAGATAGATAGATAGATAGATACACAGATAGATGATATGAACCCACAGACAAACATACATACATAGAATGAAGCATTTTTCTCTTGCTCAGAGTGAAAAACTGCAGCTTAATTTGGTTCTTTTTATAAAGAACCTTGCCCAGTTAAACCAGCCTAGTGGTGGGTAGCACTCACACAGGATTGCTATACAGCAAAGAGCTGAAACAGGAATTGCAGCATTGCTGTAGTTCAGCAAGACTGCATGATTTTTGGCAGGTCAGACTCTGCACTCTGCTTGCATTTGAAATGTTATCAGCTCCACAGCTGTAGTGGTGTACATTCACCAAAATGATGATATTTGAAATAAAATATGTAACTTATCCAGAGTTTTACTCCTACATAGGTAATATGTAAGCTTCTTTTAATTCATTTTGTGTTTTCTTTAACTTATAGTCTTCTTAAGATTTCCCCAGTACTTACTGAACTTGACACTACATGTGACAAGATTTTTAACCTCTACATTGAGGTTCCAGGAAGACACCTCAAATATTCCCCCTATGCCTGCACCCAGACTTATATAGATGTCCTGGGGTGGTTATAGAGCAATTTAGGCACAGGTGCAGCCAGCTTCCTGACTATGCAGATGGCTCTTCATGACCCTTCAGATACACATCAGTCAACAGGATCCTACTACAGATCACTACCTGACACAAGGTTGGAGCCAGGAGGGGGTCGATCTGCCAAGGAACAAGCATTAGGACAAGAGAAAAAAGGCCTCAAGTTGCACCTGGGGAGGTTTAGGTTGGACCTGAGGAACAATTTCTTCCCCACAAAGGCTGTGCAGGTCTGTCCCAGGCTGCACAGGGCAGTGGTGGAGTCCCCATGATCCCAGGAGAGGTACCAAAGCCATGGAGATACTGTGCTGAGGGCCATGGTTTAGTGGTGCCTTGGCAGTGCTGGGTTAACATTTGGACTTGATGATCTTAAAGGCCTCTTCAACCCAAACAATTCTATGATTCTGTTACAGTTCTAATAAGTACAGAAAGAGCAACGGCACATCGGTACTTCCCATATTTTCAAAGCGGTGTTAAAAAAGAAGACTCCAATCTTACCCTGACAGAACACTTCTCCCCTACTAAGCCCTGGAAAGATTTCAAGTTAAACTATGTTATCTTAGAACACATACCCTATTATAAAGCCTTGGGATAGATTCTCCAGTGTGTTCTCTGTGCATCAATACCACGGTGTCCCAAGTCCCACTCTCCCTCACTGCCATGTATTGACACTTAACTGGTGGGGGAATGGAAACAGGAAAGGCCAAGGGCACAGAAGTCACCTTCCTGCATAATGTATGAACACTGATGGCATATTCCAGAAAGGCTCCAGGGCCATGAAGGGGTAAAACAGCTCAGCACTTGGGCTGACGCCTGGCATCTCCAGTGCCATGGGGCGCAGTACTGAGCAGCCAAAGCAAACTGCAAATCTCATTTTTCATACAGCCTGTGCTCACATTTATGGTTCACACAAACAGAGAGAGATCTCTATAGTTATTCCCTCAGGGTTTGGTACCTGGTGCCTGTGTCACTGCCACTCTTCACTGCTCCGTCATCCGTGATATTAAAGGTGCCGGTCCAATTTGCCAATTCCTCTCCATTCTGCCAGCTAAACTGCAGCCCTCTAGCAAGAAAACGAGGCAGTTGATATTTTATATCATTCATTAGGTTAAGTCTATCAGCATGAGTTCTCATGTCCTTTTTCTTAACACAGAAATGTGACTATGACACATTCATCAAAAATAATAAAAAGATACCAAAAAGCACAGGACATCATCTTACTAGTGAAAAACATTAATTTTCTGTTCCCACAGACTCTCCAAGTCCTTGGCTGAAGACAATACCAAACTCACCATCCAAAGTGGAAGGCCAGTAATTACCTGTGCTCATAAACAACATATCTGTGTGGGGCAAGGTGGGAATTTCATTCCCAGAGATGCAAGTGAAAAAAGCTGGAGACTTATGTGGAAAACTGCAAGGCCAAAGAAGTAAAACTTCCAAATTTCAATTCTATATCCACAGTAGTTGTTAAAATGGGTGGCCACTGGGTCCTTCCTCTGATTTTTTGGCCATGTTAGCAAAGGATCTGTGATTTGATGACTTCTCTAAGTCACACTATATTGGTTCTTTTCCCTGTTTGGATAGATAATATTTCTTAAGCATATCACAATCATTGTAACTCCTTGTTCTCAAACATCCATGAATTCATTCCAAGACCCACAATGCCTACAGACTTCTGGAAACTATACCTATGGTTGGGTAGAAACCCCTGAAGAAACATATGACAACAAAAGTCGAATCCTTCCCTTTGCTCAGAAGTCAACGAGAAAGATTCTTGTAGGTAGTTATTTTTAACCTTCTCCATTTTAACCCAATTTCAGAAGCCTGGCAGCTGACTTGTGAACATTTGGTGCTGCCAATACTGAAAGTTAAATTCCCGACTGGGCTGTGTGGGGACAGCCAGGAAGCAATCTGACAGCCCTCTCTGCCCAAAAGAAAGGGCATCCAGGACGCCGATAGTTTTCTTGGTCAACAGGCTTATTACAAGGGCTGGAGGACCTCTCAGACCACATCCGTCCTCTACTCTAATTGCCATCAGTTATAAGCATAGGAAATGAAGAAGGAACAACATGAAGCATTAAAATAAGGCCTGTTTGCTTCCTACAGCAGAAAAGGGGAGTAGCTCTGAACAGCTCCAAAAACATACAGTAAGAGTTTATTTGTTCTGTGGTGTTGAAAAGTGTCCATGTAACTTCTTGTTGTCACAGCTGTTTTAAGATAACCTTGTCCAACTTCAAGTATCTGCAGTGCAGGCATTTCCACGTGTGCTAATTGTCTTCATTCTTAAAAATCAGTAGAAATTGGGTCAGTACAGTTAGCTTAGGGAAAGATTCACCTCATCAAAGGCTGGCCTTCACTCTAGGGTGAACTGGCCCATCCCCTAAACAGTTCCTTCATCTGTAGTACAGGGACACCAGGGTTGGTTGTAGAATGGGCACGCCTGACAGAAGGATACTACCACCCAAATGAAGCACAGTGCATGTCACCATAAACGTTATTTCTGGCCCAAACACAAGATATTTTGAAAGAATTTAAGAAGCTTATCCTTGTACGTTTCATGTCTTGTAAGCTTTTTGTTTGGTTTGTTGTTTTGTTTTTTTTTTTTATCTTGTGACACAGTTTGCTGGCAACTTACCCATCCAACTGGCTGCGGAAAGGCTTCTTGGTTTCAGGTAACTTTGCCTAGAGGAAGAAGCTGTTCTGAGCT
>JANIJG010021834.1:21541-36047 GCA_024611175.1 Megaceryle torquata
AAAAAAAAAAAAAAAAAAAAAAAAAAAAAGTTTTAAAGAGGCAGATTCCCTTCTTCAGATGATTTTCACGCTGTGCAGAAGTCAGGCTGTTAAAAAAACAGCATTTAGTGGATTCCTTGCCAACAGAGTATTGGTGTATAGCAAACTATTGCTCTGATATTTTTCCCTTGCCACATTGGGCAGAGATCATTGTATTGATCTCTCCTGTGCAACAGGCTGGGAGATGAAAATGGGGAACATTTCAATGTTTTTTACTGTAGTGGCAGTTTCCTGATGTAATCCAGGATTACTCCCTGCTGGCCAAACAAGAGCTCACAAAAAAAAGGCCAGCCCTCGGCTGAGCATCTGATTCAGAAGAAAACTCATCTGAAAGCCAAGCATTGGAAAGATGAGTCAATATAAAAGCAAGTGGCAGCTCTGGATTTAAGCAGAAGTCCAGAGCATTTAACCTACTTTAGCAGATCAATGCAGCAGATTTTTAAACATCGCATTAATCCTAAAATAAAAATAATTACCCCACAGATCCGTATTAAAGTCCCTTAATTATATCTCATTTCATCATCCTTTTTACTCAGGATCAGGAGCTACAGAGAGCAGAGCTTCCTGATGTCATTCTCCAGCTTGCAGTTTAACTCTCTCATTAGGACTTTAGCTGCCACGAAGAGGACAAAGCCTTGGCCTTGCTGAGAGCACCCACATCGGTCCCACTTGGGGGAAAATGAGAAAGGGGAAATAAAGCTGGGCAGGATTCTGCTTTCCCATGACATGGTACAGAACAGCAAGGAATGGAGTAAAGAACATTATATGACAGGTGAAAAATGAGTGAACACCTAGAAATTCAATCTCTGCATTCTTCCCTTCTTCCAGCAATGCCAGGAGCTCATGAATATCTCATTAAGGGGAAACAGAGGACTTGACCAGAGGCTGGACCCCTTATCAAATTTCACTGAGCAGAGTTTCTGGAGCATCTTCTCTCACCTGCAGTCCTGCCATCCCCACAGCCAGGCTTTGGGAGCATGGCCATGGACAAACACATAACCACGACCCTCCATGGAGAGCCTCAAGTGGGTTCTTATGGCAATAAAACCAGCCAGTTCCCTGCTTCTGGCATGTGGCATGGCAGAGCTTACAGCTGTACAGCTAACTTTTCCATCTTTCTCCCAGAAAACGGTGCCTTTGTCCACAACCATGCCTAGTCTGGGCTGTCCCCCCCGTGTTGTGACCAAGCTGCTCATTTTACATCAAGACTCCCCTTGCCTTGATGGCCTTTACTCATTTCCTCCGTTTTCTTGCAAGGAAACAAGTTACCTCTGTGTTATATTTAGTCTTAAAAGCACTGTACATTTACTGCAGTAGTGGTACTTCAGGGTAATTTTCAGGTTTCTCTAAATACATGAGGGAATTTCCTCCTGCAGCCTTGGGAAGAGGCCCAGAGGCCTGTTATTGCTGTGGGTGTTGGGAGGCAAGCAAAGGCCGTCACAAAACCAGGAGAGTGTTGAATCCTAGCAAGTAAACAGCTTTAGGTTTAGGCAGAGGCCCCAAGCTCCAGCTTGCCGAGTGGCACCAAAGCTATAAATATCCCACTTCTCTTCTGCAAGGATGCTCTCCAAAACCACCAGCTCCACCATGGTCCCTGGAGGTGCAAGTTATCACGTGTCCAAGGCATCTCACAGCTGGCACCAGCTTCTCACAGGGGTCTTAACACCAGAGGTTTGCAAAAGAAAAGAGTAATTAAAGGTTACGGCAACCTCTGCAAGGAGCAGATTGGCAACCAAACAGCCCGGGAATGGCCACCACAATGTACTGCAGGGCATGAGAGTGAGAGGGAGAGAAAGACAAAGTGAAACACTACCTTCATGCTAATATTATGGTAACAGTGTAGGCTGTTGTGTAAAACACCTTTGTATCATTAAAAACTGACAGCCTGAGACTGCGGCATCCTTCATTTTTATGTCCCTGAAAGACAGGAGATACCACTGCCCAGTAGAAAGAAGCCAAAGTGCTTTTCCCTGGTGGGGGGAACCCTCTTTAAGACTCTTTCATGTGATTAAAGAAAAAGAAACAAATCATTAAAAGCTGGAATTAAAAAAAAAAAAAAAAAAAAAAAAAAAAAAAAAAAAAAAAAAAAAAAAAAAAAAAACCCAAAAAAAAAAAAAAAAAAAAAAAAAAAAAAAAAAAAAAAAAAAAAAACCAAAAAACCCCAAACATAAAGATAAATAAACAGTTTTCCAGTCAAAGTGTCTGCACATCTCCCTGCTTGAGCCCCTCTGATGGCAGATTGTTCAGAACCAGGCTTCCTAGCAAGCCTGGGAATTGGACATCACCCTTTTTTTTTTCATTCCCTGCAGCCTGACAATGACAGGAGAGGCTCCCAGGGCACAAGGCAGGACAGAGACTGTCCACAGAGATCACTCATTGAAAGAGTTTTACTTGTATCTTCTCATGATTTTATCTTTACTTTGCCAATTTTCATTTCAATTTATACTTGGGAGATATTTTTCATTCATTGCTCTAATGCCATTGCAGTAAGTTCAACTTAGTAAAGCAAATATTGGTAGGGCTGCAAGGTGTTCAGGACAAAAAAGAGAAAACAAGGCAAGATGAGATCTCAACTGGTCACCAAGGCAGCTCACTACTACTGTTGTCCACCTGACAGGTTCCTGAAGCTCTCAAAGATGGAGATTTTATACCTCCTCAGTAGACTTTTTCTTTAAAAGTTTTCCTTCATGGTTAAATCCAAATCTTTCCTGATGCAATTTAAGTCCATGACTTCTTATCATGTTTTAAGTCTTTGCAGATTTATTACCTTCCTCAAGACAGAAATAGCTTGGGTATTTCCAGTCAGTTATCCTATCCCCTCTCAATTCTATCCAAGCCAAACAAACACTTTTTTTTACACCTTTGCTTATTCCTGCTGTTTTCCTGTAGCTCCTTCCAGGTGAGTCACATCCTTCTGTCAGGGCCCAAAAGCAGAGTCCCCAGCCAAGGCCTCCCTGCTAAGCAAGGCACACAAATTGCTCTGTGGATAAAGTACAACGCCCCTGTCTATACATATTAATATCATGCTTGCTGTTCCCCCCAGAGAGAAACATTTCCTGATTGGTCAGCATTTTGCTTGTTCTTGGCACAAGGCAAACAACTACATGAGTTGCAAAACAGGCAAAAACCAAACCATTGATCTCTCCTGGCAAAATGCAGCTAAATTCCAATAAAAAAATTCCACAGCAGCTGCCTATGCTACTGAAACCCACTTACCTCAAAGTGTGTGAAAGAAACACTCCCCTTTATAAAACCGTAAAAGCTGTAATACTTCGAAATAGATTTCAGTAAAATAAACTCTGTGTGGGTCAAGGTTAAACACTTAAAAGATCCCCACTGGTGTTCGCTGTAAAAAGAGCAGGACCGTTTTCACATCCAAGACTGATGTGCTCTACTAGAAGCAGTCTCAGTAGTAATTCATGAGAATACAGCAGTGAAAGAATAAAGTGCTCTCACTGTTATTTGGAACACTAACATTGCCACTCTCATTTTAGGAATTGCATCCGCACGTTAAAGTTTAAGTTGAAGCAATGAGCATGCTACCTTAATTCAACCCCCTAAGCCATTTCAGCTTGAACCTACAACAGGGTGAAAAGCCTGTATGTCAGGGCAAACACTGATCAGGGGCAAATACTGATCAGGGGCAAATACTGATCAGGGGCAAATACTCAGGTGGTAAAAGTCAGTCTTGCTTAAGTTAAGTAAGACCTAGATTTTTACAACAGCTGAGGCATAAAACAATCCAAGAAGCATACCAATCATTACATTCTGCCTAACAGTCTCCATTATTAATAATCTAGCAGACATTACAAATGCTGGATATACCTTCCCAGACTGACAAGATATTAATACTGTCAGCACAACACCGAGAAGTGGTTTGAAACGTTACGATGGTATGGCTGGATCTCCCTCTCCATTCAGTCCGATCACACAACTTTTTCTGTTCCCTCGAATCCCCCCTTACCTTTTGAGATAGTTTCTCCCATAGAGGATCTGCTGCAGCAAGGTGACTACGGCAAAGGCGCAGATGAAGATGAAGAACAAAGTTCTGTTTCCTAACAAGTCTCTGCTTGACGAAGGGTCAGTGTATCCCATCCTTCTGAAAAGCCACTGGAGCTCCGCTGGGTAAAATTCAGTTCATTGTCACCTTCATGCCCGTTTTGCTGGGAAGCGGAGGGGAACGATTGCTGGCTTTCCTGCGAGCAATCCAAGGACAAGGTATCCCATTGTTTGGCCCTGCTGCCCCTTCCTTGCCCCTTCCTTTTGGATGTTAGCGCCGGGATTGTACGTAATTGCTTGCTTCCATGGTAAAGTTTCCAGGAGAATCAGACGTGTGTAACATCTAAAATCATCTCTCAGAGCTCTTTCAGCGCAGGCAGCCTGTGCTGTGCAAGAGGCATTCTGTTCCCTCTAAGCCTCTCTTGAAAACCCGCTGCTAGCAATTACCTACTTCAATCCCATTTTCATATTCCAGATGGGGGAAGCTGCAAATAAACCAGAAAACTGCAGCCAATGGCAAACACAGGGCTCCGGCAACCTGCGTTGGAAACACATAGTCATCAGCTCTTCTTTGCTTCTGCTCAGTGATTCCAACAAAATGTGCTTGCAAGGAGACGTGACTGGGGTGTGCTATTATTGAACAAGCATGTAACGATCATGAGGATTTCATTCAGTCCCCTGCAAAAAAACAACAGCAGCAATCTGGTCAGGCGAGCAGGAAAGCTGCATTTTGCATAGCAGCGTGCTGTCTGTACCCTGCCTTCGGTACCGTAGCATTTGCATGCAGAATGCAGTGCCTTTAGTCACACACCCGCTCACTCTTTGGGCTCCTGTATTTCCCCTGGTTATTCCTCCAGAGTAAGCATAAGCAAGGTCACTGTGCATCCCTTCAAGGACAGAGCTCTCAGTTCCTGCATGCTGATTTATTGGAGGCTCCGAGTAGCCTCACAGCCGCAGAGAGGGAGACTGCCTCTCAGTGCAGGCTCTAAGAACCATTCATTTAAAGAGACAAATATTCTAATTGTTCCTCTGCCAGAAACAGTTCTCTTTTGAAAGGGCAAAGCAACAAGACCTCATCTACAGCCATCATAACTCCTCTAAAAAATCTCCCCATTGTCAGGAGAGGCTTGATACAGCTCACAGGCAAATCAATGGAAGTTTTGTTGTGGATTTCACTGAGAGCAAAATCTGCCCCTGACTCTTAGCTTCTTAAAACAAATTCCAATGAAAGCTTTATCCATGAATGAAACATCCTGGCTAGGAGGTTGTTTTGCCCCAGTAACAGATGGGAAAAGGATTTTGACAACAAAACGTGGAGAAAAAAAAAAAAAAGAAATCCTTTGTCTAAGAGAATGGGAAGATTTTTGTGTGAATAAATTTTCTAATAGATAAGTGCATGCAAAATGTTCTAGCATGCCAGCAGCACAGCTGTGTGAAGCAGCAGACAGGAACTGTTTCTGGACTTTGTCTCAGCTGTAACTGGTGCTGTATGGGAAGAAGGGCCAAAGGCAACTTTGTGCAAGACTTTCAACCCAGTCCCTGAAACCAGGGGTAGTCCTTACTATGGTAATTTAGGCAAGACAATCAAGGGCTAAAGTAGGCCGTGCCTTACCTGTTTTTAAGCAACAAAAGAAGTGTTTAAAGATAGGAACCTGGTCACCGTGAACTCCTGCAGGCAGGAACCCGCAGAGGAGACCAGCCCTTCAGACACCCTTGACTCTGCAGAGAAGGTGCAGAGATGCAGCCTCTGCTAGGTCCTTCTTCAATCCCTTCCAAAGCTCACACACAGGCATTTGTGAAGCCTGCTAAGTGCTTCAATTATCACCTGTGCATAAAAAGAGAGTGGTGATCCCAGGTCAGATAAAAGGCTGTCCAGCCCAGTGCCTTGTCCTTGACAGTGGCCAGTGCTGGATACACAGGGAAAATCAGAAGAGGGCAAGGACATACTAATACTTCCTCAGAAACACTCTCCTACCATTTTGTGGTTCAGGGTCTCCCTGAACCAGGGGAAGGAAAAGAGAAAGACAATATTTTGGTTAGAAACATAACTGAGTTGGATGCATTAATTTGTACTGTACTGGGAATAATGCACATACCAGGGGACTGCAAATTAAATAGCAAAAGTAGTTTGATTTCCTCTTGTCAAAGTCATCAGCCTTAGGGCCAAATATGTTTCTTTTAATGACTGGTTCATATAAACCCATAGAATATGAAAATATTTCCTTATAGAAACCATACCATTTAGATGGATCTAACCACACATGCTTCTCAGTGATAGGAAAAGCAGTACAGCCATTAGAAATCCCAGGCTCGGACACCACAAGACACCACACAGGCAGGTCTGTATGGAGAAGCTGAGAGGTAAGGCCTTAAGGGCAGATGTGAAGTAAAAGGTACTTAATGCTTTGATCTGTTGGATTTTTACTGATAGCTTTGAAAATCCTCCCCGAGAAATTTGTCTTAGTTGCAGCAGGAATTATTTTACAGTAACAGCCAAGTATCAGAGAGTAGAATTTGGCTTCTTATGACCTTCTTTCTACAGGTGTGATGCCAGTTTTGCAGATTTTAACATCACCTAGGTTTTGGAGAAAACACTTGCAGCCTTTCTTCCACTATTTTCCTCCATTCAAAGTGATTTTTTTCCTGAGGTATCTCTGCCATAATGCACCAAACTCATGAGCCTAGCAGCTATTCTTTCTCCTGGACTGAAGGTCAGCCTGAGCAGCAGTAAACAGCCCAGAAGTGACATGTACTCTCAGTTGGTCTGTGTCCTCTTGTATTTCTCTGCTATATCAGACCTGGCCAGAAGATACAGCACCTGAGAGGTCTACGTGCAGAAGAGCAAAACAACAAAAATCAAAGTAGAAAGATGTATTTTTTTAAGTGGAGAGGGTTTTCTGTGCCAGGTCTTGAGCAGACACCATTCCTGACATCACATGTAGAAGAAATCTGTTTGCTGCCTTCAGCCCAGTACTACAACAGCACTGCAGGACTGGAAGCAGAGCAGCTCTACACAAGCATAAAGAAACAGGATGTCTACAACACATTTTCAAAGGATGCTCAAGGTTGCCTGCAATGTTTGCCGCGAGTGAAAACAGTCATACAGTCCATGCAGAAGGGCTGAATGAGCAATGCCAGAGCTCATTCCCAGGGGCCTTTTGAGAGTTTGACTTTTCTACTAATGGCATCCTTGAAAGCATCAAGCCTCTGCAGGAAACAAATTAATTTGGTTTTGGGGGGGGGGGGGGGGGGTTAAATGATTTTACACCCCGCACTTAAACAAGCAATGGGCAACAAAAGAGCCCCTCCCAAGTTTGAGAAAGGCTTAGAGAAAAGAACATTACAGTAAGTTGTGTTGCAAACACAGATTTGCTGTGTAGAGCACTAGCTGCTAGCCACATACATACTGACCCTACCATGGCACTGACAACATAGAGTCCAGGCCACATCACGCCATACTCCAGCCAGCATCATGCCAGAGCACAGGAACCCATTAAATAAGATCTCTTCCGTCACCAGAGGATCAAGTATCACTTAACTAGTATCAGCTACACAAATACCTCTTCTGAGATGGTGAGGGACGACAGATATGCTGCATGATATGCACAAGCTCAGGAAGGGTATTTCTATATCATTTCCTGGAGTACAGACTTCAGAGGCTGAAGCAGAGGTGGCAAAAGGGAACTGCTCATAGCCTGTCATAAAATGAAGCTGCCAGAAACTGTCTTACACATTGCTGGCCTTTACTTCTTGTATGTGAGCTGCTTGCTAAATATCAGAGTTAATCTATCACAGGAAACTCCTCCAGCCTGAGCAGTGAGATTCTGAGCCCTTCTAAAACAAACATGAACATGCTTCAGACAGTGATACCCTCCAATGGGAGCTCACTGTTTGCACTTAAGTCCAAATGAAGCAGAACTGAATATTTTTAAAAAAAAAAAAAAAAAAAAAGTTAACATTGAAGCTCAAAGACAAATCTTGGCTAAACACCAAGACGGTGTGAATTAACAATTCACAACAAAGCTGAATTAACAAAAGAACAAAACCTGGGAGGAGTCAGACTCTACTTCTCTTGTGCAGGGAAAAAATGCATCTCCCTCTGCTGAAGGGACAATATGCAGCCCTTATTTCTAAGCTGCAGTTTATTTTTTTTAATGCAAATGAAACAGAAAAATTCACTTCTGATGGGCAGGTGTAATTGGGAATTTCCTTAAGTACCTTTCACTGAACCTGTCATTTGAATCAGTGTTTGATTGATTACGCACTTTAGTTTCAGCTGAAACCAAGGGCATTGAGTGACTCAGATAGTCTGTTGGTTGTTTAAACCCCAGTAAACACAACAGAACATGTTAAATTCACAGTATTGCACAGGTTCAGAGTAAATCCAAACACACTTCACATTCCCCTTCGGGATTTTTTCTCTCCCTGCTTGCTCAGCCACTTTCCACTCCTCTTCACGACTGTTATGCTGATTAGAGAACTTCACACACAGCACAGCAGAATGCTATGGGCTGTAAAAGGTTTTAGTAGAACGTTTTTCACATCTCATTTTTCCCCCTAATTTAAAATTAAATCAAGTCTATTTACAGTTTGACAATGGTTGTGTCAACTGCTAGATCTCTGACTTAGCAAAGCGCTGGCATATAGGTACATGCCTGGAAGGTTCTGCTGAATCTGAAACTCATAAACATATGCTTATCAATATTAATTCTTTTGCAGATATAAAACATGAATTTATTAGCATAATCTAGTGTTTAACACAATGTCTAGTCCCCCATGACTGCCACAAATCTGTATGTCTTAAACTGGAATACTGAAGGAAGCTGAAATGATTCAGACAAGATGTAAACATTTATTTCCTTCTGAGCTGGGATAAGCCACGAGGAGATGACAATGGCTGATTTGGCACCAGGTCTCCTACCTTTGGAGCTGCCTGAATTGGAGGAAGTGTCCAGAAGATAACATATGGTCTGTGCACTGGACATACATTACATCATCTGTTGAATCATGACCAGGCAGGGTGGAGTTGGAACCAGATGATCTTTAAGGTCCCTTCCAGCCCAAACCATCCTATGACTCTAATGGAGAGGCTGCCATAGCTACAGTGCTGTAGCCATGCTAGTAACAGTTAACAGGCTACCAACAGCCAGGCTACTAACAGTTCTTTACAGCAGGGCTTGATAAAATGTATAGCAAAGTGCAAAACTAAGCTGGGCTCAATGCTAGGGACAGTCTTGCTTTCCCAGTGGCATTTCCAGGTCCCTAGAAAGAAGTTTAGAGTTTACAGGTCCCTATAGGAAGTTTAGAGTGATGGTCCTGACCCTGTATGAGCTCACAACAAACTTGCAAAGGATTGAGAACAACAGAAGCTAAATTTCTCTGCACGTAAAAAGAAACAGGACCAAATCATTTTTACAGGAATCATCTGTCAAGCTTTAGTTTTATTTCGGAGCACTGGATTTAGCACCAAATCAACAGGACTGAGGTGCTGGCTGAACCACAGAGGGGTCAAAGGGTTTCTATAACTGACACTTGCTCTCAGAAGAGGAACACAATCCTGTCTTTATCCCAAGCAAGTCATAACTCCTACCTAGTCTGTCAAAACCACACTTGAATCCCTCTAGTTAAAGCCCGGAAAGTGCTGGAGTCAGTGGCACTCACTTCAGAAGTTTAATGGCAGTTAAAAAGTTTTGATACCTATTTTTGCTGAAAATATTCTAGCATTAACATTACAGACATTTCCCATGGTCAGAATAAGGATCACACACCTAATGCTAAAAAACCCAATTAGTAATTATTTCTCTATTTTAACAATAGATTATTGCAACAAAAGTAAAAATGTCAATCTGAGATAGTGTGAAAAAGTATAATATGACATAAAAAGTTAGAGACAACAAATTAATCTTGGAATACATTTTGCTGCATCGTGAGTAGAACTGACTAGTATGAAGTTAACTACAAAAAATATTCCTCTGAATAATCAGCTAATTGAGTACTTCAAAAATTTTACGTTATCAAGATGTAGAAAAGACCTATTGTAGAAAATTATTTAGGAAAAGTTACTTTTGCCTTTTTTACCACAGTTCTGCATTGATTTTGCATTTGAAGGGATGAAGGATATTCCTGATGAACTGAGCACCAGCTTCAGCACACAGGAATTTTTAAAAAGTCCAGACATTCAGCTTTCAAACTACTCATGATATTCTCCTATGGCATTTGGTTACAATGCTTGCTACACAGTGTAGGCAGCAAGTGTTGTCTTGGGTAGTCTACCTGTTTACCTGAGTTACTCTTCTAGCCAAAGCCAGTATGTTTGCAGACACATCATGATTTTTTAACTACTCCATGCCAGTCCATATGTAGTTCAGTCCATGACAAAAGTTACAAATAAATTTAAAAAATAAAATCCAGATGCCTTCTGTGGTCTTCAAAAGTCCCCACTGTTCCTGAAATATATTTTGTTTTGCTCTTCTGGCACTGTGGAAGTGCTCACTAGAAATCTGGACAACCAACCCTAAAGAAAGAAACCAATCTCTGTCCCTGCAGTACTGTGACTGGCAGCACCTTTCTGCCCGTCCTGTGGCAGTGTGGATTCAGCTTTTAATCCCTGCACGGTGTCCGGTCTGACCTGCAGGAGGTTACTGGGATGGCTATTAATAATACTGGCAACCTTTCCAAACTCCTTCCTTTGGATCTCTGATCTGCTGTGCATTCCTGGGTCATGCTTATCTGTATTAGGGTAGCAAATAGACACCACTCCTGGATCATGACTGTGTTAGACATTGCGGCTGGGCATCAGCAGACCTGGTTCTTGCCCGAAGAGTTTACAATTTAAGCAGGCAAGAAGGAAAGGTGAGAGAGGGATTTATTAGCCCCTTTGACAGAGAGCAGAAACTGCAATATAGAGGTGAAGTACGATAGCATGCAACTTGCTCAGCTTGCAAACACGTACAAGGATGCAAACTCGGGGCAACAATGGTCCATTTTGCTGACAAACAAGTCTGGGTGTCCCAAGGGGACAGCCAGCCACACAGACCAAGAAACTCATCCATAGATAGCGCATGGATCACCCCTAACATCTATCAGCAGTTTGAGCTTTGCTGGCTCTGTGGATGAAAATGTCACAGCACTATCACAGGCAGTGCTGACATGGGGAGGGAGATTGAGGGCTGAGACCAAAAGAGTACTAAAGCACCTTTCTCCTCTTGAAATTTTGGGTGTTAAATGAAAATCTTTGTTTGGCTCTTCACTGCAGTGAATTATCCAGGGGTATAATTCAGGTGAGGACTACAGTGAGATCTTAAACTCAACTGAACCTTGGAGGCTAGCTTGGGAGTGGTTTTGACCTGAACACAGCATAGCCCTTGGGGAAACTGCAGCTACCAATGACCCATGAGCCCTGTTATACTGGCACAAGTCAAAAAACTCTCCCCAGGCTGAAGGCAGTGACCCGTGCTTTCCCTGCTTGCACACCCAAACATGCCATGAGCACGGATGACATGCTTTCCAGCCTCCACAATATGCTGCCAAGAAGAAACCCTGTAACTGACCTCATTCACATTTGCTGTATTGCACCTTCTTCCAGTGCTCCCCTCTGTCTAGTGCAGGGTCACCAGTACAGCTGCCTTTCCATCGGATGGAAAGTTTTAGACATTTATCAGCAGACTTTGATGATGGTGTTGACCTTTTGCTAGAGAGCCTGCAACAAGTTATTTATTTAAATAGCCAAGTACAGCCACCCAGTTGTGTTTTTTCTTTAAAAACCTAAAAGGAGGAATACAGAGTGGTAGTTTATCCACAGTCTATTATTAATCTCCATCACAGGGAGCTGCAACAGCATCTGGCCTAGGGGATCCAGCTCTCGCATTAAAGACATGCCTTTGACAGGGAGAGACATCTCCAGGAGAGCTCTCTGAGGAAAGGGGAGCACAGCATGGCATTTAGCCAGAACAGGGGTGTTTTCTTCAAAACATTCCCATCATCATCACCATTACTTAGATTTCACTTTCAATCAGGTTCTTTATTTTTCTCTCAGGTGCATCCAGCAGCTCCACTGGAGCTAAGAAGTTTGTGCGTGGGGTTTTTTTCATGCAGTGTGGGTAGGAAGGTATGTGGGAACTGTAATTCAGTCACTTTAAAACACATGTAGCTGAGGCTTGAAAGGAAAAAGAATAATAAGTGGTTCAGATTGTCAGGCTTGGTGCATTTCTCAATCAATTAAATCTTATTTTAGTAGCAGGGCAGTTTATTTTTAAAAGATTCTCCTGGCACTTTGATGCTTTCATGTTACTGTGTAGCTAGAAAGGTCTTGCTGGGAACAAATTACTCTTTGTAAAGCATTTTCTGAACTGCATTTTTAGTTTCTGACAAATGACAATAAATAAGACACACATGAATGAACAGCAGCAACAAAGTAGCTTGTAGCAGTGACAAAGTAAAGCCTTGGACCTGGGTAGGGCAATATAAATCTGGGGCTCAAGCACAGTAAAAACATGGTTGTTTGGGCTCAGAGTCTACAAACCTATTCCTCAGTGCACCTAAATTTCAGTTGTGATTCAGTATGTTGGGACATTAAGCAGTGAGAAGTCTCCAGCGAAGATATTCTACAACAGATAGTTGCTTTTTTTCCACAATCAGTTCAAAATTAAATATTGTATCTGCATTTTGTATCTTCATTTTGTGATGTTATCTCGGTTCCCATTTTCACAGATGTGGATGAAACGGGAACAGCCAAATCACTATTCCTCCTTTGCAATCCATGCAGCACTTAAGAAGATGAACCACAGCGCCAGATTCACAATGAAAGTTTCACAGGTCCAAAAGTTGGCTAATTCATGAGGAAAGATCTTCCCTGATGTGATCACAAAAAAATCATAACTAGTACTGTTTGTGGGTCCTTGCTGCCTATGAGAGCAAGTGGCAAACAAGGACAATGCTGTGAATTCACCTCTATTGGAATCACAGGCAAAATATTTGCTTAACAAAAGGGGCAATAATCACACAAAGATCACACTAAGTTCTAATTTTATTTATTTATTTTTTTACTGTGGCAAAGACAATGGAGGATATATGGGGGATATGTGCTATGTAGTGCACATTGTCATTATAAACTGATTAAACTTCTGCTCTACGGTTTAGCAGACAAGGAATTTAGAAGTTGAAAGGGTGTATGAAGAGCGTATCTTACTGCTTTTGAATTTACAGCTCTCTAGCCTCCCACTTTCTCTTGATTTTCTTCCTTCAGGCCTGAAGCCAACCCTCACCATATACCACCCTAGGTAGAGTTTTTCCATTCACTTTTCCCAACTGGAAAAAGTGCACGATACCAAATGCAAAGCTATAGGGAACTCAAGGACTTTTGGCACAGCAGGGAACTATGACACGGTCATGAATTTCCCTCTGACAGCTCATGTTCAGGTGCCCTGGATACCACTACAGGCTGGCTTGGAAATCCAAGGAAGCTGTAGTTTGGATCTATACAAACAGCATCCCTCTGCTTTGGGCATGGGAAGGACACACCTTCTTCCTCAGCTTTGCTCTTTCCAGTCGATGAAGCAGAGGAATTGGCTGGCACTGCAAAAATACGCTTTCGTGATAAACATCGTGCTGTGGCACATGATCTCAGTTTAGATGGTCAGCAACTTCACAGGATACAGATCTTGCTCTGGGCCACACACCTGGTAAATCCTTGCAAGCTCTGACCAGCCCTACACAGAGCAGAACTTGACTTAAAATGTTAAATACGTACTTGAACTCATCAGCTGCTGCCGGCACATCATCCTTCCCTAAAGTGTGCAGGAAAGCCATCAACTCTGCATTTCTTGTCTGCTGCTCTTCCTTGCCATCTCCCCTCTCCCACCACATGGCTGTGCTCCAGAACTCACTTGTTCCTGTTGAAAGTACTATCTTCCCAGCAGCTACTGAGAAGCTATAGAGATACAAAAGAAGTTAAGACTACAAACATCCATCCAAGCTGACTCCAAACAGCAACTCCATGTGTTTCATACACCGTTGGTTTTAATAGATTATTAATATTAAAAATAAGAGATTCAATTAAAAAAAAAAAATCATTAACTATTCCCTAGTTTGCTACTTTGCAAAACTATCCAGTCCTTTTGTAACAGAAAACCTTAAACTTCCTCCCAGCAGGCCAAAAGCCAAGTTCCTCCTTATCCTCCTCCTGGGGGAGACAACAGACCTACCTATCATTTACTAATTAGGAGAAGGTTTAAGACTCAGTTTTGTGTGTCTCCAGGCTTCCTTCACAACTTCAAGCCGAGCTACACCACCATGCTGAGACCTCCAAGCTGTCTTGGAAAGGCAAAACAGCACTTCTGAGAAAGCATGGCTGGTTCCAGCACTTGGACTGTGATTTCTGTATGGTGCAGTGGAGTCATCTACCGCTTAGTCACCTCACCTTACACTCCATATGCCATGCAGATGAGCGTCTTTACCCTCCTCAGCAACT
>JANIJG010021835.1:691-11306 GCA_024611175.1 Megaceryle torquata
CTCACCCCCCCTTGCCCCCTTGGGGGCGCAAGCGGCCCCCCCTGAGAAATCTGTTCCCCGCCTACCCCGTCAAGTGGCGAGGGGCCCCCCGACCCCCCCCCCCCCCCCGCCTTGTCTCAGGTAACTTCGCCGAGCGCAGGTTGTCCTGCTGCGGCGGGGTGAGCCGTGAGGTGGGAGCCGGCGACCGGGGCTGCGAGGGCTGCCCGAGCACCTCCCGGCCTTCCGAGAAGCTGTTGCCGGCTCGGAGTCTCCGCGGCGGGTTTGGGCTGTGTTGGGCAGCACGGGAAATGCCGAGGGTCGCTGCCGGGTCCGTTGTAGCTGGTGCCCTGAGGAGAACCGGGAGCCCTGAGAAGAACCAGGAGCCCCGGAGTAGGGAAGCGCATTAAGAAAGCCCGTCACTGGAGGCCAGAAAGGGGAAAATCGTGGGGGAACCTTTTCCACCCCGTGTTTCCAGGCCTTGGAGGATGGGAGGAGAAAGTAGACGAAGACAGTTCCTTAGCATTACCGGGTTCCCTCCGAATCACAGAATTGCTAAACAGGGATTATGCTGCAGGATTATAGGGGGGTTTGGTTTTACTGTCTCAATTTCAGCAATCTGCGTGCTTGGTGACTAGCGCCGTGCACTTTGCCTGCTCTCCCATATTTATTATTGAAGGTGACTTTTGTCCCAGCCGCGGTAGCTCTTAACTGCTCTTCTGTTCCCTTTTTTGTCCATCGGCTGCATTTGGTCTGCACCCTTTATCCTCTCTTCTTTTCCTTACCTTTTTTTTTTTTTTTTTTTTTTTCCCCCTGCTTCTTGTTTTAAGTTCTTCAGCCCTTCTCAGGCTACAGGTGCACTTGCGATCACTTTGTTTCCAGGCTGGAGAAATCTTTTATAGTGGCTCTTCATTCCCTTGTTCTCTCTCCTGGCAGTGCTGGAGGGAGGAGCAGAAAAATATCCTATTGCTTATCACAAGAAAGAAGAGTGGCTAAGCCTCTTCTGCTGCTCTCCTTCAGGTCTTTGAGAACCTTTTATCCTTTGAGGAGAGCTGTAGAGAGAGAACTCGGCAGCTTTCCTGCATGGATCCTCCCTTTGCAGGCACTAATCAGAGGTCCTGTTTGCAGCAAAGCATCCATTTCTGCAATTTGGAAGCGGAATAGCACTTGTTGTGCCATTGCTGGCTTTCGCTACAAACAGACTACTGTCACTCATAAACAATCGCAAGATTTGGCAGCATGGGCTGCTCTTTTCTGGAAGCAGAAATGAAATCATGGGGGCAGTGAAATGTACCAGGCAGTTGCTAAAAGGACTGGACTTTCAAACAGGCCAGTGCAGATGAATAGTGTAGGAAGTTGCAGAATACATTGAACTGTGGAAAAATACACTAGAATATGTTCACAGTCTTCTGATAATTAAAAAATCATATTCCCTGTAAAATACTTGTGAAATAAACCCAATTTTTAATTCTGTAGGTCTCTGCTATGCAGGAAGTTTGAGTAGAAAATAATGTCACTCTCTTGTGGATTTTAAAACCTTTATGAGGAAAAAATTGGGGATCACTTGATAATGAGATGATTTCTCAAATGTCTCAAAATGTTACTTCAGGAGCTGTCACAGTTCTGGCGTTGGTGCGGGGACTGCTGTATTTTGGTCTTGGTTTGCTGTGTAGGGTTGAAATGAGAGAATAAAGAACACAAAGATAATAGATGAGGGGAGGACCAGAAAACTGTCCTGGGGGAACTGAAAGGTCTAGAAAGTGGTGCAATGTTTGTGTGCTGATTGGAATGATGAGAACCAGTGGAGATGGTTAGAAAAGGTGACAGCAAATTACAGTGAGAGTCTGCAGTGGTTAATGGAAAGATGCTAACTGGGATGAAGCTGGGGTTGGACTGGTAACCCGAGGTAGTTCAGTTTGTTTAACACCAGCTTTCCCTTCCACACCATTTTTGAATTTTAGAATGGGCCTGGGCATCTCTCCAATGGGTACAAATTTGACATGTTTTGAGTATGGGCAGTAATGTTGCTGGATACCATCTGACCATCTGTTCAGTTGGCCTCAACCTGACTATAAATAATCTATCTTATTTGTTTCCTGGTTTGACATTTGTTTTGCTGGTGCTATGCTATATGCTATGGGATTACTTAAAGGACCAGTTTGCAATAAATGTTCTTCAATAAATGCTGTACAACCTTCTGTCTGTGGTGTAATTGAACTGATTTGCACTCGGATTATTTAGCAGAGCAGTTGAAATAAGGATGATTTTCATGTGATTAAAGCACAGGTCATCAGTGTGCTTACAGAGGGAGACTATCACATTTGCGTTGCAGCGTCAATGTGAATTACGGACATGTTAAAATACTTTTAGTTATTTTGTTGTAAATTCATTATAAAGGTATCTCATTGCAGGGTTTGAACAACATCAGCAAGATACATACAAGGAGATAGAGTGATAAGAAAGATAAGCAATGAGTGGCAGCCTTCAGTGATATTCTTTCAGAGAGGTATCCTTAGGAAAAAAATAGTGCTTTTGCCAGACAAGCTCTAACATTTTCCTGGCAGGCAAAGATTCTGTCTGGAAGTCTGTACTAAGCCTGCAGACTTGATGAAGCTATTGTAATTTGAGATGCAACATATTTTTATTGTCTTGCTGTGTTCATTCTGAAACCTGAGAGTGATGATGGGGTGTCACTTTTAATTTTCACAATGTTGAAAATCATACGTTGTGCTAGAAAGCAGGGCTGTTTTGTAACGTTGCCTGTCATTTTTTTGTGGCATGCTGGTGGCTGGAACAGTATGCAGCATAGAGGAACCTTCACTCCCCTGTTCCTTTCTCAGTCCTACTTGGTAGCAAAGAGCCAGTCGTATGCTTTCCCAGTGTTGTTCTCACCATTGTGAATATTGTTTGTCCCAGGGAAGTGTAATATGTTGATTTGGTTACTTTGATTTTCTCTTTTTCAGCTAGCGGAAGTGTTAAAGACACCTTTGTTGGAGCCAGAAATGGACAATACAGGCTTTTAAAAATAGTCATTGACAATGGTTTGTGAAATTTTAATCTTTTTCTCTGATTCTTTTAGATACTTTCCAACTTGCTTTAGTGACCTACTTGTACAATTGTTTAAAAGACAAAACTCTGCAAAACAATGTTACTAGTGTCTTTCATGTACAGAAAGCAAATTAAAGTTTTGGTGATGCTAAGATACTGTATTTTGCATATGAATTTTTCTTCCAAATGTCATCTCATCTTTTACCAAGAACCGATTTGTATTTCATATAGATAATATAAATAATGCTTACTCTTCTCACTAAAGAAAGAGTAGAGGAAAAAAAAAATCCACACCTGTGTAGTATTTTGACACTTAGGTTACTTCTGTTAGGCAGAGAGATTCTTACACAGCACTAGTCATGAAGTCAGATGAAGTACTGATGTTATCTGCCTTTTATATTGGCACCAGCTGCATGTAGAAAGTCATGTTAAAGTAGATGTTTAAATAGCGATCTGGCTACATAGAAAAGGTCTTCAAAAATCAATAACTTTGTACAAATTTTCAGAGCTGAAACTGTTCCTTAAATCTCATGCGTATGTATAAATATAAAATTGTATAATTTCTTGCAGAACTTTAGTTTGATCTCTGAACTTCTTGCCAAGGGATCAAGGCTGCAAACTTTGCAAGACAGAATGCAGAAATTGTTGGGGTTTTTTAACAGCAGTATTGGTTGACTGTATAAAACACTTCATGGATTAGTCCATCTTTTCAAGTACATCAAATACCTACCTTGGTTTTATTGTTCTTTCTAGAGTTAATTAATTTACAGTACATTGAAATACCCACTAGTTGGAGAAAGGTACATGTATGTACCTGTCCATACACATACATACTTTCATTGTTAGGTAAATAAACTATTGCTACCTTTATTGTGTTTGCTTTTCTTAGGATGTCTTCTGACATTTTAATATTACTTTCCTTAAGGAAGTGGCAATAGTAATATAGGCAGGTCACTGTGGTAAAGTTCCACTAGCACAAAGTAGGAAATGCTGGCATACCACTGAATTTTATTTTCTTTTTCACCATTGGGCAAGGTAAAACAATATGCTTTTGTGTGTATGCTTCTTTTTAGTATATAATGAAGCCTAGAAATAAGATACAAATGGAAGATATTCCAAATTTTTTCTTTTTGTGTGTATGTGTTTGTGTGTGTTTATATATATATATATATATATTTGCATTTTGTCTCTGTATGAAGGTAGAATCCAGTCTTTGATACTAGTTTTCCACAGTTCAAAAAGAAACCTCTAAAACTCCCAGAGTACTGGAAGAAGGACAGTTGCCTCCTCTGTCTGCAGTCTGCAGGAGCTTTCAAGAACTGTCCTTAGTCAACAGATAATAGTCAAATTGAGTAGTGCTACTCTGAGTTAATAAGAGGTTTGCTGCTGAGCAAGAGTTCCTCTGATTCTATTTTTCTATTTTAAATCCCAATCCAAGTGAGTATAAAGCCACCTAGAGTTGAGAACTGGCAAATACATTCTGAATATGCTGGTCTAGGTGTTCAGCTTCAGCTACTTTGTATCTAAGTCAGAGAAGGGTCAAACACCTTCTCCCCGAGCTGTTTATGTTCTGTGACTTTGCATGGCAGAGTGCTTTGCTCTGAAGGTTTTGCTGTAGAAACTTGTATACTGTTGTACTTTTGTCTGAAGCTACAGAAGTTAGGTCCTAGACTCTCAAAGTATGTTTTGAATGGTAGCTACGATGGTCTTCAAACTGTTGTTAAATCCCATTTACGCAGGTATTTCTGGTTTGATTGTGAGGGCTAGTATTTATTGGGGAGCTGATAAATGTTTTGAAAGAAACATCCTTTGGAATACTGAGACGTGATTTACAAATCAGAGAAAAATCTTGTTGCTACAGCTGTTCATATAATTCAATCTCATCTGAAGTATTCTATAATGACTTAAGCCAATTATACGTAATAAACAACTTCAGTCCTTTGAAGAGATCATAGTTATGAAGCTGTGTTAGAAAGAGGTTTATCTACTTACATAGTCAATTTGAAGTGATTAGTGCAAGCGTTTTCATTCCAAACTCTTTTCACTGTGTAACTGAGTTATTGACTCCTTACAATGAGTGTGAACACTCATATGTTACAGGAAGACCAGCAAGAATTCTAATTCTAAAATTTAAAAGCTTGCTCTCATCTTGTTTCTACTTAAATATTCCAATTTAAAAATAACATAACTGGCAGAAGACAGGTTTTATTTTCCTTCTGTGTACATTACGCTAAAAAAACCTAACACCAGTCTTATCCCTTCTGATCAAAGAACATGATGACAAGCAGCACATTACTTCCCAATTATTTGTATTTGGGTTAATGCAAGTTAGGGTTTGAACATATGCAGCTTTTTTAGGAATTCACTCACTTTCACACTGACTGTTCTTGACTTCCATTCCTATGGACATAATTATGAAAGATGAAGTGTCTGATTATTGTAATTGCTAATTTTGCAAAACAGTATTAACTGTATTGTTGCTAACCTGTGGCTTTGGTTATTGGTTATAGAGCAGCTTGTTGTGGGATCTTCTCGGCGGCCAGTTGGATCATGGGAAAAGGATTATGATTCCTTTGTCCTTCCCCTTCTTGAAGACAAGCAACCCTGTTATATATTATACAGATTAGATTCTCAGAATGCTCAAGGATATGAATGGATCTTCATTGCGTGGTCACCTGATCACTCTCCGGTAAATATCAGTCATCAGAGATTTCATATTGTCAGTGATTTTTCAACAGTGCCATTTGATCTGAATCCTAGATGTGAAGGAACAGGATTTTAGGAATGAAGTATGCCCCAACCTTCCCCTCACATTCTTCCAAGAAAACTGGGAAAGCATCTTTATTGAAGGTTATTGAGGAGCAGTATCAGTGACTGTGTCACAGTGCAGCTGGTCCAATTTATTTCTAACCTGACCGAAGGAGGCAGGACAATGTTTTTGCCCTGCTTACTTGTCCATCTTTCTGTCAATGTTTTGTGAAAATTCATGGAAGGATATAGGACAGAATTCTCAATGGGTGCTGTCATAGAGAGATTATAGTTTGAGCTCAAGCTGTTCATTCTGTTTGGCTTGCTGGCTACCCAGCAAGTTTCTTAGTCAGTAGAGAACCTGTGAGGGAGCTGAGGTTAGAGTTAAGGATTTCTAAGAGAAACTAGAATACTGCATGCAGATTCTAGGAATGCAAGATAAGGGAATATAGAAAATAATGCTATTTCAGTATTCCTACTACTTCACTAGCAGTTAGAAAATAGTAAGACATAACAAGTTGGAGTGCATAGAATTGATTAGGTGCAAGAGTTGAGGTATTGTGGTGATGAGGATGGCATAACGATGGAATGAGGTGGGAAGATGGGACTGTTGAAGGAGGAATAAGTGACTGTGTTAGACATAAGTTGATAGGGAGCAAACACCATTAGATCTTTGACCCTCAGGGACAATAGATCTAAACAGTGGTGTGTTTTCCTGTTTAAAATTAGTAAAGATTATGTTGCCTTTTTTTTTTTATCCCATTTTAAAAAAGGCTCATACTCTTGAAAAATCTACAATTTAGTTCTGGAATTACTTTGATAATAATGTGTAGTATCATGCCCTTGAGAATTTAGTAGTGTCTGTTAGTGTCATGATCCAGAACTCATTCTGTGGAGTTTATTCTTTATTAAGAATTACAGTTTCATAATGAGGTTTCAACACCTAAAATATTTCTTCAAGAAAGATGTTAATGGACTTGGTACACCAACATGCTAGATTCCCTGTGTACACCAAGGAAAAGAGAAAAAATAGAAAGAATCCAAATGAAAACAACACTTTTATTATATGCTAGGTTCGCCAAAAAATGTTGTATGCAGCAACCCGAGCAACACTTAAGAAAGAATTTGGAGGTGGTCATATTAAGGATGAAGTATTTGGAACAATACAGGTATGGGTTTTTTTTTATTTTAAGTTAGCACATTGACATTAAATACCAATTTATTAAATACTGAATATAGAAGCTGATGTTACTGGTATGAATTTGTGGTGTTTCTGCTGTTCTTTGATTAAGGGAAAAAGAGTTAAAAGGCATGTGTATTATTCCAGTGTTAAAATCTATTTGCTCTCATTTGAAGAATTAACTAAGTGTATTTAACAACCTCAGGCTAAGAAGTCCTTGCTTCAAATGGTTACGAAAACTATATAAGAATAACAGGAGCATCTCTTAATCTCACTGTGTTCAGGTGAATCCTCTAAAAGCTGTAACACTGTAACTTTCAGGCCAATTGTATCCAAAGCCATTTTGAATGTACGGTTCTAAATCAGAAGTGGGCTAGAACAGCAATCTGTAAGCCATTAACATCTCAAAGCCAAGTGTTTTTATCTTAAACCAAGGATATTAAGCTGTCAGTTTTTTAGAAATTGACCATAAAATGTAACTTAAGTCTATAGGTGTCAACTTATGGAAACAGATTTGTAGTACCTACTGATTTGTTCAATGAAAATACTAATAGTTGAGTGTTCACTTAATGTAAGGTAATCGGAAGGCACATGTATGAAATCTAAGAACCTTCAAAGGGATGTTGAAACGCCTGCAAGTGCTGTGTGTGTAAGGAAATATGGGGCTATTGCATTACTTGGTTTCTTTGAGAAAGAAGTAGAAGTCTTACATGCCTCTTTGTCACAGACATCACACAGTCTTGACTTTTTAATCCATTTCCAATTTTAAAGAAATACAATAAAGCTTTCTCAAAGATACAGATTTCCTACATTAAGTCATCATATGTACAAATCTGAACTAAAGCCCTGCCACTATTGACACAGGGAGTTGGTGCCGAAGGAAGGGAAGGAGTTGGAGATTTGGGGAAGAATAGAAGATAATGTAGTGGGGGAAAAGGCCGTGGAAGAGACGTGAGCTGTTGTGGGGGGCACACAAGTCCATAAGAACACGAGACTAATAATTCTGCTGCTCACTGAGTAAATAATTTGTTATATTCAGAATTAACCTGTGATGGAGGCTTCATTATCTGAACAGACGCAGTAACAAAGCCCTCTGGAGAGCCTGTATGCTAGAGACATAGATAGCAGAGTTGCTAAAAGGGTTTACTGGTAGAGGTTGTATTTTTTCTCTTGTTTATTCAACCAACTAATCTCTTGCCACCACTTGCATCAAACAAACCATTAGCAGTCTATGTAATATGTAGAAATTGTGTCCAGCCCTACAACTTGGAACACAAGGCAGAGCTTCCATCTCAGTTGCAAGGAAAGAGCATTGCATTTGTCTATTCCTGTTATTTCAGAATGTTCTTGGGGCACTGACAGGATAGAGTCAATATAAGCCACTTTTTCCAGGTTCATTATGTTACGGCTTAGTAGATCTCTAAATTGTTGGTTTCACTGTCTTTATAAACTTAATTGTAGCTGGCCTTGAGTGTTATTTGTGTGAAAATCAATATCTACTTCAAGGTATTCAAGTTGCAAACCTTACTCAGAATCTTGGTCATCAGCTTCCAGTGGGTTGCTAAGACTTTATTTAATTAGACAGGAGGTTGGTTTAATTGCAGCCAGCTCTGTTACCCTAGTGGAATCTGGTTATGGTCCCACCTGCTACTTACACATGCATTAACCTTGATACCTCTGGGCTTCAAAAAAAAAAGGTATAATGGAATGTGGTCACTGGAAATTGTATTTGGCAAGGTCTGTCTCTTTCAGAAAGGGAAGAGCTAAGAAGGAGCTTTCTCTTTCTTGTCAGAACTTGAGTATAAAATCATATTCCTATGACTGCATGAAGTCCTGCCCTTTCCTGAGTGACTACTTTAATAATAAAAAATACAACAGTCAGACTCTTTATAGAGAGGGTAACAAATGACACTGAGTGTTAACAAATTCCCCAGAATCATTCTCAGAATTCATCACTGCTATGTTGTTGCATCCTAAGCTATTTGCTTAGGATCATGTGCTTACTCCCTGTCATAAGGTTGCATTTCTCTTCTATTTTTTAGGTAGAAAACCAACAATAAGCTACCAGTCTGAGTATGCAAATTTTATAAGAAAATTAATTTTTTTGTTATGTATTAGAACTGTGGCAGTTCTTTGAGGTTTTGTCCAAGAAGGCTGAATAACTTCATGCAAACAGTTTTCATTAATGCTAATTTTTGAATTAGCAAGGTAATTGGAAACTGGAAATGCTGCCCATGGTACAGTTGGGTGCAAGAGCAGCCCAGTGGACCCAGCTCTATAGGAAGACAAGCTGAATTTGCAAGTGGACCTACACTTGTAATCCATTCAGATAAAATGACCATAACTATAGGGGTGGTAACTCCCTTTTTTATGCTGCATAGAGCGTCTTTAAAGAAAGCTTTAGTTATCAAAAAATGATAAATATTGATATTGTGCTTTCAGGATGATGTTTCACTGAATGGATATAAAAAATATTTGATATCACAGTCCTCCCCTGCACCTCTGACTGCAGCAGAAGAGGAACTTCGACAAATTAAGATTAATGAGGTACCTACAATATCTTTGAGCATGGATGGGAAACAGGGTGCAGAGTACCAAACATATTGTAGGGAAAAAGTCATTCTAGGATAAAAAAGATCAGAACACAAAATGTAAAGTTTCGGAAAATCTGAGTGGACAAGAATATATCTTTATTTCTCAATGAGTTGAGACTCCAGAATGATGATGGCTGGAGTTGAATGGCATCACCTTGCTGAGTTTGCAAAGCCTAATGTCTGAGTCAGAGGCCTTGCAACTGCAGAGCTTGATTTTTGCAACTTTGGCCCTTAACGTGCTTTTAATATCACTGGAGGTGCTTTGTTGTGAAGGGTGACAGAGCACTGGCACAGGTTGCCCAGAGAGGTTGTAGAATCTTCATTGTGAAAATATTTAAAAGCCATCTGGACAGTGATCTGAGCAACTGCCTCTAGGTGGCCCTGATTGAGCAGAGTGGTTGGACAAGAGGACCTCCAGAGGTGCCTTCCAATTTTGACCATTCTGTTATTGCCCACATACATTTCCCATGGTGGCAGAAAGTGTGGAGAAAAAACAAAACGGGCTATTACAGTGAACGATTGCTAGGAATATTTCAGCAGCCTTATTCTTGAAGGAAATGTGCTTAGCTTCCAGCACCACTGCACTTAAGACTGAGAGGAAGTGAATGAAATTCCAATAAAAATAAAATAGAAATCCAAAACAGGTAGTTTGTCATTGTAAGAGACTGATTTGCTTTTGCTACACATGCTTTATAAAAAACCCACTAACAAATGCCTTTAATAAAATAATTTGATGATTGCCAGCTAGATAATTACTGAAAAGCTTCAGAGGATTTTTTGGTCATATTTTTTCCTTCACTTTTTCACTGTTTGTGTTCAGAGGTGTATTAAAATAGGTCATGTGCTGGTCTCGTTAGTTCTCTAGTCTTCTTTTACAGCCATGGTACATGTGTTTGAAATACAGTTTCTTCCTGCAGCTGGATACCAGCAACCATTATACTCTGTCTTCTCATGTTTTCACTCTGCTACGCTTTTGCCACAATTTTGTTGTTTGTTGACTTCCCCCCCCCCCCCCCCCCCCCCCCCCCTTTCCCGCCCCCTCCCTCTTCTTCTCCTTCTTTTTATTATA
>JANIJG010021835.1:11316-23557 GCA_024611175.1 Megaceryle torquata
TCTACACCCCGATCCCACCACCCATTCTATACCATCTTTTCATATTTTCACTCCGATACCCATTTTAAAAAATTTTTTTGTTTTTTGACTTCCCCCCCCCCCCCCCCAGTAGTGTCTTTTGCTGTATTCCATGTCTAATTTTGATTAATCCAATAGAGAAATGCACTTATCATTATCAAACACTGCATTTTACTCAGAACAGCTTTAAAAAAAAAAATCCCACTAATGAATGTAAAACTTCCAGGGTATCAGTGATCACTTCTGCTATTAGTATTCTTTCTTATGCAGTACATATGTTGTGTGTAACAGCTGATTCATTCAGACTAAACTTTGTGCTATTAGGAAACTTCAGCAGCAATAGCTGTGTTTTTCAGAGATGCACAAATTCTAGCTTGCTGCCATTTTGGCTTTGTTTGCAATAGGTTAACTTATGTAATTTCTCTCTTCATTGTTTCCACCATTATGAAGACTTCAATTACACTCAGAAAGTTAAAAGTTTTCAGATTAATAAAAAACCCCCAAACTTTCCCATATGTACTTCCTTGCATAATTACACAAAGAAATACTTTACTGGGTCAGATTAAAGGATCACCTAGGCTGCTGTCAGGACTCTGAGTGAACAAGAGCAGAAATCTAGTACGGGTATAAGAGCAGAGCAAGAAGACCATGATAGTTTCCCTGAATACTCTTCTGTTGCCTCAACATTTGCAGGTAGGGATCTTGCTGAGCAAGAGATGATGTCTTACTGTATAATTGTTCTTAATGGCTTTTTCATCCATCATCTAGTCTTGTCATTTTTTTCTAAATCCACATGAAGTTTTTGGTGGCCACAGATGCTATGGCAGTGTGTTCCACAGGCTGACAAATTACTATATAAAGAGTCATGGCCTCCTACCCTCTAGTTTATTCTGATATCCCTACAGTCTCGGGCGGGGGGGGGGGAAGGCAGAGGAAAGTCTTTAAGCCATTCATTAGTTTCCCCCTCCCCTTTGTTAAAGCCAACCATATTCCAGAAGGCCAACTATGTCCTGGGCTACATCAAAAGAAGTGTGGCCAGTAGGTCAAGGGAGGTGATTCTGACCTTTTATCCTCCTCTGGTAAGACCCCACTTGGAGTGCTGCATCCAGCTCTGCAGCCCTCAGTGCAGTAAAGACGTGGACCTGCTGGAGTGGGTCTAGAGGGCCACAGAAATGATCAGAGAGCTGGACACCTCTCCTATAAAGAAAGGCTGAGAGAGTTGGGGTTGTTCAGCCTAGACGAGAGAAGGATGTGGGGAGACCTTACTGCAGCCTTTCAATACTTAAAGGGGGCTTGTAAGAAAGATGGGGATAGACTCTTTAGTAGGGCCTGTAGTAACAGGGCAAGGGGTAACAGTTTTAAACTAAAAGAGGGTAGATTCAGACAAGATAGAAGGAAGACATTTTTTATGATGAGCATGGTGAAACACTGGCCCAGGTTGCCCAGAGAGGTGGTAGATGCCCCATCCCTGGAAACGTTCAAGGTCAGGTTGGACAGAGCTCTTGAGCACCTGCTCTAGTTGAAGATGTCTCTGCTCATGAAGGGGCGGTTGGACTAGATGACCTTTAAAGGTGCCTTCCAACCCAAACTATGCTATGATTCTATATCCATGGACCTCTGTTGTATTCCTTACCAATTATCTCTTCCAGGCTGAAATGTCCTAATCTTGCTAGTTCTTCCTTCTAAAGAAGGCACTCCATACTTCTGATCCTTTTGCTTTCCTCTGCGTTTTTTCCTGTTCTGCTATATAATTTGAGATAGAGGGATGGGGAAGCCAGAACTGCATGTGGTATTCAAGATGCAGGCATGTTACTGATACCTACAGTGTGTAATGTTGTGTTCTGTTCTTTGCTCTTTTCCTAACAATTCATGACATTCCATTTGTGGGTGGTGAGCGTCGAGTTCTTTTAGTTTTGTTTGGTTATTTCTTTTTCCAAGACTGGCAACTGGGCTTATATTTTCAGAGATATTCAGTGTGACCTGCGAGGTCTTGCTCCTGAATGGTAGTAGCTAGCTCAACCCCATCAACATACTGGTAGAAGAGAGGGGTTTTATTTTCCTCCTGCATACTTTATATTTATTCACAGGTAATTTCATCTGCCACTTTACACACTAGTCAGCAGCCATTAACAAATCTTATGGTGTGAATTGAAATAGTTTTAAGTGATGCAGGTGGTTTTGTTTTGCTTTTATGGTCTGAAATACGTTGCAGTATGGACAAATAGATTTTGTTCCATTTTCTTATATCTGGAGTTACACTGGGTTACTATCTTCCTTTGTCTGTCCCCACACTTCACAGCTTGTTTTTATGTTGTTGGGTTTTTTCCTACATGTATTTCAATATGGTTTATATATAGTATAGTATTTTATTATTGTTTATTATTTTTGTAATGCCTACTTTGTTTATTAATCAGAATTTTAGGTAGATACATTTTGCAGATATTTTTGTATAACCTTCTTCATAAATTTATCAATCTTTAAACAAAAGTAAGCTCTTCCACCTGCTTTCTTCTCCTTATTCCTTGTTTCTGACAAGCTGTTCCTTAAAATGTGCAGTATAATTCAGTGTTCCCCCAAGTATCTTTGTTTTATTTTTTTATCAGTTTGTTTCATACTTCATCAACATCCATTTTTAATTAAAGCTAACATCTTCTAGTTGATAGATCTAAGACCCCCACTTTCCATTTTGTACACTTTTCCGACTTTCACTGCTTCATCACCAACATTATATTTCTGAGATTATGAAAGGCAATCAGTATATTCAAAAGCTAATAGGTAGATAATAAGGGAAAGCAGGAGGCCAGAGCTTGTTTTGAGAGAAACTGCATGAATGTTAAGATGAGCATAAATTCTTGAAAAATGGCTTTAGAATAACTGTTCTTTTTTCTCCAATATTTTGTGACTAACATAACGGGATTATGAACAATTGTCTAACTTGGAGCTAACTTTTTAACTTTGTGTTAGATCTCCTAGAATTAAGATTTTGTTTGGTTGGTTTGTTTGCTTTCTTTTTGGTATAGGCTTTTGGGAGGAGAGTTGAAGCAGGACAGAAGGACGTTGCTTTGCTTTTTCTTCAAGAAGATCAGTTTGTCTCATAAAATATAATTTCTGTCTTCTCTGAAAATTTTAACTCCCTAGAAAAGACATTTAATGTTTTGATCTAAAATTTGCAAGATGCAACAAAGTCTATAAGCAGTATTGTCAATTCAAAAGTATAACACAGCCTACAAAACTCAAGCTCTTTCCTCCTGATTTATTATGTCTTTATACCAGAATTTAACTTAGAGCTTTTCCACTGACACTTCAGACAGTTTTCCCTCTGATGATTCTATTGGCTCTGCATCAGCTGCTTCAGAGATACAAAACCATTTTCAGGTTATGTAAACAAACATGACCTGTAAATTAAAAAATGCAAATCTGCTGTATACGAGGATGATGTTTTAGGGTAGCTTACTCTTGGAATAGCTGCTGCTAACTCTGTGGGTAAGCACATGCAATACATTGTCTGTTTCTGTATGAAACCAAATCAATGTTTGCAAAGGTTTCTGTGTACATCTCAATTGACTTGTGTTCCAGGTACAGACAGACGTTGGTGTAGATACCAAGCATCAAACACTGCAAGGAGTAGCATTCCCCATTGCTAAAGAAGCTATTCAGGCTTTGGAGAAATTGAAAAATAAGAAACTCAATTATGTGCAACTGGCAAGTATAAAATAGCTTAACTGTTTTTTAATAGCAAGTATAAAATAGATTATCTGCACATTAAACAATGTGCATTGATGATGTATACTGGTAAAATACCATTCTACATTAGATTAATTCAGGGGTTTTTTTTTTTAATCATGTCATTTTTTTCTGGTTTGCTTTCTGTGTATTAACTATATTCAGGTTTGCTTTGTTAACAGCAAATTGATATGAAAAATGAAACTATTATTTTGGCCAACACACTTCATACTGAACTTAAGGACTTGCCAAAAAGAATCCCAAAGGATGCAGCACGTTACCACTTTTTCCTGTATAAGCATACTCATGAAGGAGACTATTTGGAATCCATAGGTATGAGAAAACTTCCCAGTATGAAATTTCATTGGCTTGTTTCAAGTACTTCAGTAATTTTGAGGCAGAGAGAAAGGTGTGTCATATAAGTGATCTACCAGCATGAACATAACTTTCAGAGTCATTTGGTTGTGAAAATGACTTCTGAAGAGTCCTTATATTTAGAAAATAGTGAGCTATCCCTTTTGATTATGAATGCTCGTAAATCAGTTGTTATGTGAAAACGTAAAGATGCTGGCTGTTCTCTCATCCCTCATTTGAAACAAAACACTTGCTCAAGCAAAAAACATCCAGAATGGTGTTAAATTTTTCCCTTTGGGACCCCATAGCTGATTTGCAATGCCTCTCTGCTCTAAATGGTATTATGATACGGTTTTGATGGAGTGTAGTTGTGGTCTGATTTGTGTGTTTTTTCTGTAGTTTTCATCTACTCTATGCCAGGGTATACTTGTAGTATACGAGAACGGATGCTCTACTCTAGTTGCAAAAGTCCACTGTTAGAGATTGTAGAAAGACAGCTGTGGATGCAGATAATTAGAAAGGTAAGTACACTGGGTGTACTGGTATTTTCTCCATCCCTCTGTTCCCTTCTTAATATCTTAACTCTGCCACCACCTCCTCTAAACAATGTATTTTGTAACTGTTAAAGTTTGCCCTGAACAAGAAAAACTTGCTGATAAAGCTCCACACAGAAAGTTAAGTCATGGAAGCTTTTCTCTGGTTCATAATTTCTACACTTTCATAGCTTTTACAAACATATCCTTGTACATCACGGGAGAATGCTTTGAAGGAATATTTAGAACTGACATGATTTCATACAGAAAAGCCTGTCATATTTTGGACCACAACACACTGCTGTTCTTGAACACTAAAATTCCTGTAAAGGCAAGGTTATTTAAGGATTTTCAAAATGATTGTGAGGTGCAGTTCTGGAACTTAAAACTGCTATCTTAGGAGTGCTTGATGGGGCAAAAAAGGATTTGCAAATAAGCTGATCTTTTTATGTTGTATAGATTTCACTACTATGTGATAAATTGCTTCTTGCCTCCAGAGAAGAGACCATGGGAACAGTCCATTTGTGGAACATGTGACCTCTGCTTATATTCTTAGCACTTGTGCTGTAAATTTAGAATAACTTTGAGGCTTTGTTTCTGTGGGGATTATGTCCGCCTTAAAAATAGCAGAGTTAATACTAACCATCTTTATTGAGGTGACATGAATTAAGTAGATTATTACTCTGTGTTTTAATATGTAATTATTTCTCAGCAATTTTCTCACCGCAAATAAATGCATCACATGCCTCCTGAAATTCCCACAGACGTGTTGCTGCAGCATGTACTTGTAACAGCAGTACTGTGGCTGGCAAGTCCATCAAGTGCTATGGTTGGCAGGCCATGAAGTGTTGAAGACTCAGCAGAGCAGGGCCAAAGCATTCGTGTTAATTATAAATACCTGCAATTCAGAACAGTGGGGTTTGGCTTGAGAACGGTGTTTTCTTCCCATTCAGGTTTATATCCTTAAATTTTAAAAACCAAAACAAACCCCCTTTTTGTTCATTAAACTTATTTTAGCTTTTCCCTGGCTTGAATACTCACCAAGTTGCAGTAACCAGCTAATCTTCTAAGCTGTTTGTACCCCTACCCTTCTATCTCAAGAAACAATAATATGTATGAGCATTGATTTTACAATTAGTGTTTAAAGCACATTTTAGTGGGAAAAAAAAAAAGTTAATTCTTCAAATGATGTGTAAATTACATTGGGACAATGAAAAGTTTCTATTTTAAAGGAGAAAATAATGAAAGGAAATTACAGTTCTCAAAGATCCACATGATACTTTCTTATTTTTTATTAAGAAAGTAAATTTACATACAAGTAAACACTTATTTCCACGTGGAACGTGTACTCCTTGTTAGTATTAATTTTGTACACTGTGCTAAAGCTTGGGAGAGAGGAAGTTTCTTGGCATAGATGCTGTGTAGATGTGCTTGTATTTCAGGAAAAATAATGAAGTCAAAGCACACTTCATACTGGCAAAGAGTTGAGTGGAGTCTCAGGAAAACTATCCAAGATTGTTCAGGGCAGGGTAAATTTCATGCTAGATTCTGAATATTATTGCATATCCCCTTTTAATACACTATTTAGAGCTTTAGGAAGAGTTTAAAATGTTTTGAAATGTCTTTGAGATGAATTTGATAAATGTTGGTGGGTTGGTTTTTTTCACAGATTGAAATAGATAACGGTGATGAGATAACTGCTGACTTTCTTTATGAAGAGGTTCATCCAAAACAACATGCTCACAAACAGAGTTTTGCTAAACCAAAAGGTCCTGCAGGGAAGAGGGGAATACGACGACTGATTAGAGGTCCAGCAGAGACTGAAACACCTAGTGATTAGAAACTGTTGATTGTGTTTGTTATAAAGCATTAGAGTAAAAAATGAAATTCTGGCTTTTGGTAATGAACTGAAATCATTCCATTAATGGATGCTAGGAAAAAAAATAAGGCTCTTTTTACTCTTCTCTCTTCTGACCTCAACACTTTTTATATTGTTACATGATTATATTTGTTGACCATGTTGTATGTGACATGTGGAAGAGCTAATTATATTAAAGCTAGAAGAGGAAAACTAAGCTAGTACCCCTTTATTTTAAATTAGAATCCATTATTTAATAGCTGTACATGCAATCATAAGCTTTGTAGACATAAGGCTATTAAGCCCATGTATTCTCTGGGTAAGTTGCAGCTGCACGCCTAGAAAACAACCCTGCATTGAGTAACATATTGAAAACTGTTAGACTTTCCATGTGAGAAGAGCTGAAGGACTATCTAGCATTGTCCCAGATAAATCTTTATTTTTCCTTGTACCTTTTATGGACAATAGTAAAATGGAAGTTTTTCTGCTGTTTTTGACATGATGCATTGTTGGGTTTTGTTGTTTTGGTTATTTTTTTGTGTGTGTAATAGAAAAGAGAATGTAAAATCAGTTATCCATTCCTTAATGTAAGAGTTCAGGAATAGCTGGATATTTCTCCAAGGAAAAGTGTGGTCATTTCAAATTTATAATTAATTTTGTGGAATTGTCTTTTAAAGAAATCTGACATGGAACCACTGCAGCTTTCCAGACTTCTATACCACTTATAAGCCTGACATATTAAGTACTGAACAACCAAGTAAAAAGGTGATTAAAAGTGCATGAGTTACTAGATTATGGAGCTGCTTTCAAAGCAATATACTTAAAGTTTTAATAAATAATTGATTGCCTGTGCACTTGGATCTAAAACTGCATAAATTCAGTAAAAATTGAAATAGGCTTGCTTCATAATGGTTATTACTGAGATCCTAGTGTGTTTGTAGTATCAAATGCAATTTTAACTTTCAAGGTATTTTGAAAATTACTTTTCCTAAATGTTAGAACATTAATAGTATCTTAAATATCTAACAAAATCCAGCCAGGTCTTGAATGACTGCTGGCAGCACCTGGTTAGGATTATGTCTTTTTTTTTTTTCCCCCCCTTCCCCCAAAATACTAAAATCAGCCAGAATAGTATCAACTTGTTTGAAACATGACTAACATGTTTAATAGGAAGAGGAAAAATTACATTATTTTAATAAATGGATTAAAGAAGAATTAGATGTGGAAATCAAGTATTGGATGACCTTAAATATTTAAAATTTTGTAATGAGGAAAATACTAGTGGATAGATTATATTCCCCAGTGGGGACTTGCTTTTTAGTGTCTTATATATGAGCTTTGTGGGTTTTGAAACTTTTTTTTTTTTTCCTTCTTTTTAAAGCTATATGACTTGGTTCACTGCATATTATCATAGGTGCTGGGTGTACACAATATAGAGCTGAATCATATTTTAGCCTAGTTCTGTAGAGAAATAAAGCTTTGAAGCTACTAGTTCCTGATAAAATTTGGTTTATCTTATATATTATTTTGTCTGGAGATACTAGCTTGTTACTGACATCTGAGATTGCACTATATGATGTGAAGATTGCAATAGTTGTTGGTTTTACTTTGGGGTTTTTTTTTATACGCAGTAGAAATTTGACACCTCATCTTTTTTCACTTAATCTTACACACTACATCAATCCCATTCAATAGCTCTTGATCCTCGCTTAATCTGCTTGCCCTTAGCTACTGTGTCCTTGTTCTGCCTCTTGCCTTCTCCCTTCAGGGCAAGGAGCTGGTCTTGGAAGTGTTTCCTCTATATACTACCTGTCAGGCAAGTGTCACTGTTACTTAAATATGGTTGATGTGGGTGTAGCTTATTGTACACTGTAATTAAATCAATCTTTTCAGCACACCTAGTTCCCTCTGGGTTTTTTGGTTTTGTTGGGTTTCTTAAGGAAAACCTGAGTGTAGCAGTTAAAAATTACCACTAGGGTTTTTTTTTTAGTGTTCCTTCCCCTGTGTCAGCCATACCAAGAGTGCATATATATTTTTAGACTTCCTTGAGCCATTAAAGAAGTTCAGCTTTTTAGTACCAAATTTTTTACATAATGAACAGTTTGACCTGATACGGTTACGTGCATGTTGTGTTTGTTGTGGTTTTTTTTTCCTAATCTTGCCTGAGGTAGATAAGGATAGGAGGGTAGAAAGCTTAATCTAGAGGATGCTGTGAGCTGGTTAAGTGATTATGTGAGGGCATTTATAATGAGCTGCTTTAGAGTTCGGCCCAGACCAGACATTGTAAGTTGCGTTACTTGAAAACGTTCAATGTGGGCGTACATACCCCTGACCAGCCAGCAAGGAGTCACGTCCTGAGCGTATTCCCCCCCGCTCCTTCCCCCTAAAAGAGAACTGTATGAAGTCTTGCATTGCCAACTGCCTCTCCAGGCCTCCTGTAGCTAACTTCCTGACAAAGCAATAAGCATCTGATTTTTTTTGTAAGATCTGTCACGTTTACATCTGCATGGTTGCCTCACATAACACTACTACTGTTAATGAATGTTCAGAGCCAGCACAAAATGAGGGCATTAATGAAAGTTATTCCTCTAATTGTCTTTGCTCATTTAATAATTGAAAGTGTCCATTCAAATTGTTGTTGGCCTTCATAAAGCCCAAAAGCAATGCAGCTGCTTGCAGTTAAGTCACAAGCTATTAAATAGTTAATTAACATGCCAGGTAATTATTTTTTTAAATGTTAATGTTACAAGGTAGGGAAAAATTGATCTTTTAAAGCACTCCTATCAGAGGCTGTAAGACTAATCAAGATAATAATTGTTGTATTACTTGGATAAACACACTGATAAAGAAAGATTTTGATTTACACTATGTATTCAATGAAAACCACCCTCAGAGGCTATAATTAACTAAGTTTACCATACCTATTTTGTAATTTACTTTATAAATAAAGATTGATGCTTTAGTTTGGTGTTGTCTGAATCATTTCATAATCTCTTTAACAAAGATCTGTATTTTAACATCACAGTATGTAATAGGCAGTTCCTGCAGCACTAGAAAGCACTCTAGCTAAAGTGATCACAGGGTGTAAGAAGGGAGGTGGGTGGAAACAGAATTCCTGACTTTTGCTGTTGGAGAAAAATCAGTATGTCAGAAGCAGCTCCTTTCCTGTTGCCTTATGGGGCAACACAGAGGCCTCCATAGCAGGATCCAAGCATGTTCATCTCTTGAGGTTTTTATGCTTTCAATAACAAGCCCCTTCAGAAAGTTCTCTTACCCTTTAAAATGGTCAAGGAGTTGATCAGTAATTTAACAGTTCTGTTACTTGTGCAACACGAAGTGGTAGAATTAAAATAGTCAAATGATGTTGGTCCATTAATGTGTTTCTCATCTAAACTGAAAGTGGTTTGCTTGAAGACTTCTTGCCCTCAAAATTCAAGCTGAGAAGAACATTTAGTGGTTTGGCGTTTCTTTTAACCGTCCTGCCAACACATCCCCATGGAGAAATTGGTGATATGGCAATTTTGCAGTTGAAAGAAGGAAATTTGAAAACATGTTGGAACTAGGACTTAAAAGACTAATGCAAAATGCTATATGGGAATAAAGCTACTCCTGTAAGAGGAGCGGGAATGAGATTAGGAGGAGGAAATAGGCTAGACCTCTATGTGACCATGAATATGAGAAATGGTTTTATCTGCCTTTTGGTCAGTGGGTGTTAAATACAATTCTCATCAGGCCAGCTCAGGTATAAAGATGAGGCAATTCTCATTTCAGTAATACAAAGTAGTATGGCTGGTAAAAGATGTGTTGGCTCAGAAGGCAACTGAGCAAACTAATCAAGAAAATTTGATAGAGGCTTAATAACTAATGAAGACCTCACATCCTTTTCAAAGTTAGTGAGCTGCAAACTGTACAATGAGGTTACATTCCAGTGCAGTATCTCTACTTACCTGTCTTGTTCTTACATTCTTTCCTCAGCAGCTACTAATGACTCCTGTCCCAGCCCCAGGGCTCTGCAGACACCTCTGGTCTGACTCCAACAGCCATTTTGTTACCTCCTGCTGTAGCCAGGGGGAGACCTGTTGGCCCTTCACAAGTTGTTTCCTTATAGCAGTTTTCTTTAGCTCATTAGCATTTGGTTTTATCTTCTTGCTTCTTTCTAGTCTTAGTTGGAACTGCAGTAAATCACTTTGCTATTTTTTTGTTTAAACTTCCTTCGGGGGTGTGACTACACTGCTTCATGTTACACATCCTTAGCTCCTTAACGTGTGAAAGATTGTCTCTTCTAGAGGACAGCAATCCTAGATCCTCAGGTGGCCTCCACAGCACCTTCCCTGACAAGACAGGACATAGGCCAGCCCTATTAGCCCTCTCTCTAGCCCAAGAAATCTATCATCGCCCACTAAGAACTGTACCATTTTTTTTTACTCACCACCAGTTCTAAGGAACTAGATCATCCCTTTGCTCACAAAGAACTTGAATGACTCAAGTTATTAATTTGTGTCCTGAAAAGATTTACTATAGTAATTAATACAAAGAAGTATGGGTCCTAGGATAGTTTAATGGTTTTTGCAGGGAATAAATGAAACAGAAACCAGCTATTCTTGTTCCCTGTTAGAGTATACAAGTGCTGCCTTTACTGTGTGAAGGCCTCCAAAAAAAAAAAAAGGGGGGGGGGGGAATCCTTCTTTTCCTTGCAATTTGTGTATTGTATTTGGTTTAAAAGAAAGAATCCACGTAAGTTATCTAGCTGTACCTAATTACCTAACACCTCACACTTTCATTTCTCAGTAGAATAATAGTACATTTTTTTTTTCCTTCTTGTATGAAACAGTAGCTAACATTCTTCATTTTCACTGAGTGAGGGAAATCTGCCAGAGCTTAGGTACTGACAGCAGTGTTGCAACTACTCATGGTCTAGTATAAGAGAAGAACTGGAACTCGCATGCTTGTAGTTAAGATGCTCCTAATACTTAGAACATCATGGCTGGTGCATAAACAAAATTGTTCTACCACAGCAGAGGTGAACATCGCTAACTTTGGAGTCACTACAGCAAAACGCATTTCACAACAACATTATGGATGTATTCTAGCTTCAGGGAATAGTAAAAAGCAGACATGATCTAATAAGAAACCTCCACGCAACAGCTGGGGATGTTCAAAACCGAAGAAAGGCTTCAACAGACATTATTCTGATTTAGCTTTACAGCAGCTTTTTCCTCCACAAGCCCAGGTTCAGAGCTGTACAGCTTTATTCCATGTGGCCATCATCAGAAATACAGGCAATGTTAGAAGACTGTTGTTTCCAAGGCTCATGCTTTTAATAGTAGGAATAACCATCTGCAATGATAATGCAGAGTTTTTATTTAACAGCCTTTTACACTTTATGCTCAGTAAAACTAGAAGCTGTTTAGGTGGATACATTTTTCTAAATTAAACTATTAGTTTGAAAAGTCAATACAGAATGACTTAATAGCCAGAAATCTAATGATATAAATACAAGTGTTAGAAATCACATTTTCTACAAAGATATATATTATATATATATACCCCTGAATGCACTCAGATAATTTCTTAGTGTTTCCTTTTCCTTTGATAATCATACAGTTTCAAATATAGCTTTAATTCAGACTATTCTCCTACCCTTGAGATGTCAAGGAAAAGTTTATGAGGTGCAAAAGTGGTTTATGTGAAAATAAACTTTCATTTACACTGGTAGAATTTTCATACCTACTTAGTCCAAAGTATCTGGAATCTT
>JANIJG010021835.1:28348-40615 GCA_024611175.1 Megaceryle torquata
CAGCCCATTTATACCTGTTTAGCCCCGGGGCAGCTTTTGCCCTGGTGGCCCTCCCGAAGGTACCTTTCCCGCCTCGAAGCGCCCTCATTCAGCAAACGGTAACCTCCTCCCTGCCCCCCAAATCCTACAAGTACAAAAAATTTCTTTTAAGAGACCAGTTGTGTTACAGTCATGTTTTGGACCTGCATGCTCTTTCTGTAAGAAGGATAATACAGAATACTTGGCTCTGAATCACAGTACAATTCTTAACTGTCTAAATCTCTACTCATAACTAACAAAAGCAGGTTTTTATACCTATTATCTAATACTATGTCAACCATTACAAATTCACATGCCAAATGAATACTAATACTCTTATTCTTCTCTTGGAAGAGAAACAGAAAACTTATTAATGCTGGAATAATACGCTGTGTTTCAACTTGATCTCCAGCTTTCACTTCCCTTAAAAAAACCCTGAAGAATGAGGCTCATCTAAAAGAACTTAATGCTTTCATGAAATACTCAGTGGGATGAATTACAGAATAAATCTGCTACTGTTTTTTAAACTTGCAGCACTTGGAACTATTTTAAAATCACCTCAGTTTCTGACCCCCTTCATGGAACCACAAGAAAACCACATAGACAGATACAACATGTAACACTTACTAGGAACTTAGATTTCTGACTTCCCCTTCTTGTTTACCAAACCTTCTCAACAAAATTAACACAGCTGTAAGTTACAACAGATCCCTTGAATTGCTGTAAATAGTATTAAATATAACAGCATGGCAAAAGGCCAAACATTAGTCAAGGTATCATCCACCAACCAGTTTCCTATCTAAAGCTCAGCTTCTAAAAGAAGAAAAAGGACAGGATCACAACTTCATAAATCTAAACTTCTTACCGACTTCAGTAAAGGCCAGGGTGTGGTGACTTTTTTGATACACCACAAAGAGCACAATAAAAGCAAGTTTTACTGCAACTGTCAAGCTTCAAGAGAAAAAGGAACTATTTCCAAGGTGTAACTGAACCAAAAAACTATGGAGAACTTTGAGAATACCTATTCAGCCATGGCCCCTCTAGCCTACAGAGAAGCTTTCCTAGTGCCTGTGTGGTTATGAATTGTCTCCACACATCACAGTGAAATGAAGACTAAAGTAAAACTTAGATATCTTTTTATCTAGGTTTTACCTGAGAGTGGCAGCACTATCAAAATCTCCAACCAAATTTATTGAACTATTCACGCTAAAAGTGCAAGATGTTGCAAAATAGAATCAAACAAAAGAAAAACAAAACAAAACAAACCCCATTCCTGTAATATGGTCAACTCACAGCAGTTAGAAGGGTAGAGTAGCTTAAGGTAAAATATGTGTCCCTTCCAGTCATTACACTTGTCCAAAAGCTTAAGCAGGGAAGAAAGAAGAAACAAAATTGTCAAAGCAGCAAGCACATTCCAAGAAGCAGCTGAAGCAAAAGTTTGTTCCTCACAAGCTGTAAGGCCACAAAACCAAAGTGGCCTACATTTAGCAGAGTTGCCAGAAACCAAAAAGCTACTGAAACATTCATCCATGACACCCAATCAGTCAGTTGCTCCTTAAATTAAAGAAGTACTAAGGCACCTGGGGCTTTTCTTAAAAGATCTGGACTGCTTTTATATTAAAAAAAAGCAGCAATACAACAAATAAAAAGGGGAAAAAGAAAAAAAAAAAAACACACACACACACAAAAAAAACAAAAAACACCCAAACCTACAACAAACTCATCTGCCTTTTCTGAGCTATGATATCTGTAGAAAAAAATTCTGGTATAACAAAAAAAGTGAATACACATTATCCTTGAAGAACCCTAAACTTCATAAACCTTATGGAAGTAATTTTACTATCTTCATAACAAATATCAGTTAATCAAAAGGAGACACTGAAGAAATGTTCTAGGAAAGAAAAAAAAGGTGGGTTTTCATCTGAAAAATTCCCCGTTTAAAAAGTCATTATGTTCTCTAACAGCAGCTTTTTCATTAGCAGCAGTTGTCAAAGAACAGAACTTCTGGGTGTCCTTGCAGCAATCAAGTAACTGTTTGATAGTAACAGATTACAATAGCTTCATAATTATCTTTAGAAGTCTGTACTGGTCATGTCCTTGTGGCACAGACAAGATTATGGTGATGGATATCACTTGCAGAAAAGATTCTGCCCTTGAATGAAGCAATGCTTCTTGCATTTTGCTCTCTCTAAAATAACTTTAACAGGGGAAGAAGAAAAAGAATTTTAAAAAAGGAAAAAAGGAAAAATGCAGCTAGTAATAATAGCTTTTACCTTTTAATATCTCTGTGAATATGATTATTTTCATGCAAAAAGTCAATACCATTTGCTGTACCTTGAACAATTTTACATCTGGTATTCCAGGGGATTGGTGGAGTGTCATCCTTAAATAAGAAGGGAGAAAGACAAGTAGAAAAGTGAAAAATCTAATATATATATGCTCCTATAAAGCAAATCAAAACATATAAAAACCCCACAATCCAAAACTGACTTCTTGCTGCTCTGTGGTTTTCAAGTACATTATTGAAAGACTAATAACATCAATTCCTTCATTTACTTTGGCAGAAATACATGCATTTGTCACATTCCATTCTTTCCTCCGCATTTTGCCACAGATTAATTCACTCATGGCAAACCCCCTTCTTGACAATATTCCACTCTGACCCTACAAGGCCAGCTGCACTGCAAGGAACTGTCTGTATCTACTGCACATTCCACTTTGTACCAGCGCTGATACCAGTGCCTTCTATCCCAAAGCAAGTAATTCAAAGCAATTAGCAGTTTTTACTAACAACGAGAGGTCAATCTTCCAGTGTTTTTTGATTTACCACTTCTCAAGAGTTTAGCTTGACTCACGTTATTAACTAGACCTTAGACAAGGGGACACTGACATCTTAAAAATACTTCTTAATCTTGTCAGCGGCCAAGAGAAAAGAATTAGAGTATCTCATTGTTGTACCACCTTCCTTACCTGCTCCTCAAAGCCCAGATGAGAAGATGACATAAGTAAGTCTATGCCTCACACATTCAGTTAAGTCTCAGAATTAAGTTATAAACAAGAACACATATTGAGTATGCACAGTCCTCATGTATTTGACTTTATCAGAAGACATTCTGATTAATAGGTTCTGATTTAGATTAATTATGATTTGTATCATGTTTATTTCTTCCTTGTAAAGACCTCAGTTATTTCTGCTTTAGCTTTCAATTACCACCAATCTTTTAAGCTCACTTAATAATAATGGCCAAAGTTACATGGATGAACATTTCCATATATATCCTTGCCAAGCACCACTTGTTTTGACAGATAAACTTGCACTGCCTTAAGTAAAACTTAGTCTCTCTTCTGCACTGGTTCAGTTTAATAAATAAACAAATAATTGCAAATGTAGAAGTGTGTGCAAGTATATCAACCAAACCAACCTGAGACAGCAGTGCACCAAATATATCCAGTCCTTTCTCAGTCTCACCCTAATAGCACTTTTTTCCTGTTGGGGCATAAGTATTTGTGCAACCTTGCACAGGTAACATCCCAAAATTAAAGATTTTTTTTCACCAAGTATTTTTTTCAGGCTGATCAATTCCCTAACCCAGTTCTTTCTCCAATTGCTAAATGCCTGAGCCTGTATAGTGCAGAAAAAAGCAAAATTACATTTTTCAGGTCTGGGGGTATGGGATGCTGAAGCAGCACCAGTTTAAACAGTTCATCAAATTATAACTTCAGAAGCTGCATTTGCTTAGAACAAAGTAGATTTTAATTCCTTCAACAAACTAACATGGACACTCAGATTAAGTCTGGTTTACTCTTGGTATCACTTTAATAGGCAACTCTTTGTTCTTCATACACAGTGTTGCCTCACCAAAACCAAAGCAACTCATAAAGGACAAGGCTAGAAGATGCATCATTTAATTAATTCAGAAACAAGCACTGCATTTACACAAAAATACTAATTTAAAAAAATAATGTATTTCCCATTATATTTAGGCACTTCAGAAAGAGATACACAATCAACATTGTGTGATAACCACTATCACAAGGGCAATGAACAAAGGGCAATTTCACAATACAGGATCTCAAGAACTAGCAGAGAACATGCCAATGTCAGCACCAGGAGCAACACTGAAGCATCATCTGCTCCACTCCATGCAGGCACAGCAAGGCCAAGCTCCTGTGCCACTTCACTTACTGGTACATGACATTGTATTGTCAACATGCTTTGACTTCAATGTGTCTAAAACATTTGAGATGCTATTGAAGAACATTTATCACATTTGTCCCCTAAAATAACAGAAGTAAGTCATAAAACATCATTTGGCCATTACAGTTCAGGACTGTTTCATAGATATTTCACAGATACCTGTATTTCAGCAAAGTAAGACAATTGGAAGCTAGAAAATATTTTACTTACCAGACAAGCAAGTCTGTCAAGCAATGAACCATTGGGCATGTATTCATATACCAGACATGGCTGAGCACCATCACTTGAGAAACCAAGTAATTCTACTAGATTTTCATGCTGACACCTACAGCAAGTTTAAAAAAAAAAAAAAAATTCATACACCACCTGAAAGACTCCCAACATTTTTGGAAAATGCAAGGCAGGGGGCACTTCATCCCCAATTACTTGTTCCAGCCCTACTGCACTTGCATTTACACAAAGATACTAATTTAAAAAAAATTAAAGGCTTCTGCAACGATACTTTAAAATGAGCAAAATAAAGTCTTGTTGTATTTAAAACATTCTCACTTAATATGAAAATAGTTAAGCTATGCTAGAAAGACAAAAATAAGGGGTCACATGAACTAATGTGTTATCTACCAACTTAGATTGCCATAAAAGGCTAGAGTGACATTGTGTAACATTGTACTCACTTTGCCATCATTTTTATTTCTTGATCAAACTGCTGTTTCAAGTCCTCAACACTAACATCAACCATCTACAAAAGAAAGTATTTGACATTAATATTGCTGGCCATATTAAAATGAACTTGTTCAACAACAACAACAAAAAATCTGAATTGTAAACCTTCCTTTAGATTATTTACAGGTAACTTTTTTTTTTTTTTTTACTTAACTCAAAAATAAAGCATCAGAAAATTATTTTTAGTTCCTTGGAATGCAATATTATTGGACAAATGGATCCTGTTTTGGCAGAGTCACCAATTTACCCATTTTATTTCACTGCAGTTACCCGTTAATAGCACTTAACTCATTACAAAATTATTCACACAAACAATTGTTTATGAACAAAATACCTATTTAGCTTGTGAATCATTCATCAGCTTATGAAAGGCAAACCTCACTAGCACCCCTTCCCTTCTGCCACTTCATCTGTGCAGGGAAGGGAGGGTAACTGTGGGAGCACTCTGCTCTTCCAGAGAGCAGGATAAGATTCTCAACCCCATTAATGTTAACATGAAGGGTGATGCTTTTTGAAGTGAATCATTCATCTTCCACAGAAACATGTCTATACTGTAAAGTACACAGCCATTAAAAAGAAAAATGCCCAGGACAACTCACAGCAATGAGCTTCTTGACAGCCACATTTCTGCCATTGATGTAGCCTTTGAACACAACGCCAAAGCCACCTTCTCCCAGCTTATTACCTCCAGCTGATTCTGGCCGTGCATCAAAATTATTTGTAATGCTTTCCAAGTCATGAAACCCAAAATTCTGGAAATCTGAAAGACATACTTGGTATTTAGCACACAGCTACATTTTCAGTTAAAGAACAAGTACTGAATAGATCTTCTGCTTCAGTTCTATTAAACCAAAAACTTGCTACCACACAAATCCTGATATATAGTGGAGCCCTATTTCCAGCTTTTGTGATGAAGCTACCAGGAAAAAAAAAAACAAAAACAGACAGACAGATAAAATATCTATGATTAGCTATGCATATAATTTTCTTCACAACTAGCACTGTAGCAAGCTTCTGATTGTATTTTTTGTTCGTACACATAATATGGATAATGGAAATTAAATGTGCAACACATCACAGAAAGTGACACACTGCATCAGATGTAAAAATATATCTAGATCACATCTTGTTTCTGGCAGCAACACAAAAATGCACCTTTAGGAAGGAAGAGACAAAGCACATATTTTCCTAGAATGCTTTCTTTAGTCATCTTTTCTCCAATGTTCTTAAAATTTCTGACATGTAACATCCCATTTACCATCACAAGACACTAAGCAGTCTAAAAATCAGTATTGAAAAAGGGTAATAAGATTATGTGTAGCACAAATGAATTGCAAATAAATTTACAGTCAAATTTTCCATCACAGTAGCTGCTTTATTGGCAAGGGACATCTCATATTCAGACATCTGGGCGTACTGATCAACAAGAAGCTGAACATGAGCCAGCAGTGTGCCCAGGTGGCCAAGAAGGCCAATGGCATCCTGGCTTGTATTAGAAATAGTTTGGCCAATAGTGACTGTCCCTCTGTACTGTGCATTGGTGAGGTCACACCTCAAGTACTGTGTTCAGTTTTGGGCACCTCAATACAAGAAAGACATTGAGGTGCTGGAGCGTGTCCAGAAAAGATCAACTAATCTGGTGAAGGGCCTAGAGAACAGATCTTATGAAGAGTGTGGAACTGGGGCTATTTAGTCTGAAGAAAAGAAGGCTGAAGGGAGACCTTATCATTCTCTACAACTATCTGACAGGACATTGTAGAGAGGTAGGCACTGGTCTCTTCTCTCAGGTAACTAGTGATAGAACAACAGGGAATGGCCTCAAGCTGCCCCAGGGGCAGCTTATACTTTTATATACTTAGCAGTTTGTACTGGACATTAGGAAAAATCTTGTCACTGAAAGGGTTGTCAGGCATTGGAACAGGCTGCCCAGGGAGGTGTTTGAGACACCAGCCCTGGATGTGTTTAAAAGACGTAGAGATGTGGTCCTTGGGGATACAGCTTAGTGGTGGACTTAGTAGAGTAGGGTTAATGGTTGGACTCAATGATCTTAAGGGTCTCTTCCAACCTAGATGATTCTTTGATTCTATCTTATTATCCAAGCTAAATCCACAGCCCATGTGCCCATGATGCCCACAGATGCTGGATGTTAGAAATACAGTCATTACTCTAATGCACTGCTATGATTTATTTCCCATGAAGTGAAGCACAGATCAGCAAGAAGGATTGTAGTGCATTCTGCCAGACTAAGTGCCTACCTGTGTTACTAGACTCTGAGCTGCTATTTTCTTGATTTAAGTAAGGAGGAGCTGAATGTTGCTTCTCAGTATTCTGAGCTAAAACAGGGTTTACAGATGCCACCTTTTTCTCCTGTATAGGCAGTTGTTTCTCATGTATAGGCAAGGTTTCCTGTGAAGAAAGAGGTAATGTGACTTCTTGTGCCATCCTTACAGCTTCTGAAAATGGAATTTAGAAAAAGTGTTAACTACATCAGGAATCAGAAAAACAAGTAATATTAATGCCAGTATTTGCTAAGGTTAGGAGACACAAAAGTGTTACAAGAAGGTTATATTCTGCCACCATGCGTAAGCTGCGGGATTCTTATTTAAATTTGAAACTGTTACTACAAACAACAGAAAATGGACAATATGTCCACTTTTGGTTTTTTTGACCTAACCGGTTTTGATTCTCAGGTTGCTGTGAAGCTCTTTAGTGTCTTTGACAACAAAGAACAAAGTAAAAAACATACAAGAGTAATAGTTACCTGGAAGCAAAAGGCTTGCTGGTGCTAGAAATTGATTCCTAATCAGCAGATCCACAAGGTCACCAACTGTACAGTTTGTCGTTCCCCAATCATAAAGTAATTCACACGTGGGACTCTTTCCCATTTGTACGAATGCCTCAAATCTCCTTAAAAGATAAATTAAGACCAACATTAAAAAAAAAAAAAACAAAAAAAACAAAACAAGTGACCTTAACAACCATGAAGCAGGGAAAAGGATTAAAGGTAAATGATAACCAAAAAGATTTTAAAATTCTGAATGTACTGAACTGTACAATTATTCACAAATATTCTCAAAATGCAGCTAAAAACCTAAAAAAATTCAAACTCAGGGGGAAAATACCCCAAATATGAGAAAATCTAATGGAAAAATATGCATACACGGTTTTAAGATTTTGTCCAGGAGCCATAATATATTGGTACACGAGACTAACAGAGAAGGGAATGTCAGCAAGAGTTAGAACGCAAGTCAGAGCCAGATCAAACGGATCAAGTGTTTTGCAACATTGGGCATTCACACTTCACTTTGAATAGCTTGAGATGGGCATTAAGGAGAAATTGAGATCCATTACTCTGACTGATTTATTATTACTACAGAGAATCAAAGAATGATTTAATGGTAATGTCACTAGAAAGATGGGAAACCCAGTAGGACCCATAGAGTATTTAAAATCTCATGACCTTTGAAATAGCTTAAGTATTCAATAAGCCCTTCAAGCAACAAGGTGTTCACAAAACACTGCTGATGTTTCTTCTGATTTAAGCTTGTTAGATTTAGGCCTTGGGCTCCCCACATTTATTGGGCAACTTACAGCAACGGGACGGACAGCGGCATGGGATGGGCAATGGCATGGGATGGACAACGGGATTTATGTTAAACAGTTAATAAAGAAGGTTATGTTAGATGACTTCTGTATGGGACCTTATATGCATTTGGTTGTATCTGCTTTCACCGGAGGGATCGGTTATATCCACTGCTAATTTCTTCCACCCTTCCTGCGGGTCGATGAAATCCGCCAGCCGCCTCATGAGCCCGTAGCTAATGCTGCGGACGTACGTGGAAGTCGTCACGGGCCTGCTCATCCCCAGCTCCTACGGAACACAGACGTAGACGTTACCGTTCGCCGGCGCTGTGGGCAAGCCAGGGGCGCTGCATCTGCTCCGCTCCCCGCCCGACAGCGGCAGACCTCGTCCCCCTGCTCGCGGCTCCGCCAGCCTGTCCCCGGCCACACAACGAGGCCCAGCACGGGGCCGCCCCCCGCGACGCAGCTCCTGCCCACCGCCCCCGATAGGCGAGCGACCCAGCCCCCGCCCTAACCTCACCTCAGCTCACTTAGCCTCGTCGTCGACCCCCGTCTCTTCCTGACAGCGGCGCCCACGACCCACCCCACCTGGCTTCTCTCTGCTTCACTTCCCCTTTAAGAGGGAGGGGCCCGGCCTCTGACGGTGCGGTGGTGCCGGCAAGGCTACGCGGTTCGGTAAGGAGAAGGCGGAAGTACTCTCTCGCCACGCCGCCTGCCCATAGGCTGCCCGGGAGGCGCCCCACCCCCTCCGGCGCGCCCCATGGCTGCCTGGGAGGGGGTGGGGGTATTGGCTGTCCCAGTTTGCTGCCTTTTCCCTCTCGCCCCGAGGAGTTGGTACCGTCCTTGGGCCCCCTCTTCCCGTGAGGGCAGGGGCGAGTCGCGGCGCCCCCTGGCGGCTTTGCCGGGACGCCTGGCGGCGGTTCGCGACAGCGTGGGGGCGCACGCGCGCGCGGGTCCAGCCCCGCTTGGCCGTGCGGTTGAACTGGCCCATAACGGCTGTTCCGGGTGGGAGCTGTGCCGGCGGCCGGTTCGCCGGCCCTCCCCTCCTTCCTTCCCTCCCTGCCTTTCAGCAGCGTCGATCTAAATATCTATTCGATTTTTTTTTTTTTTTTTTTTTAACCTAGCCCCGTCCCCTTTTGTGTTTTCCCCCCTTGCAGGTATAGTGGCCTCTGGCTGGGAGAAGAGGACAGCAGGGGAGCCATGCTGCCTTCCTTCAGTTACCTGACGGATCACATCGGCTTCTGTGGTACTATCAAAAACTCACCGAGTGACTTCGTAGTGACAGAAATTGAGGTGCCCGAACGCTCACTTAGGGATACCCGGGCCGAATCGCTTCAGAAAACCAGTGAAGCGCCGCTAGAACGAAGCAGCCTGTGCCGGCACCCACTCAAAAAGCTGCGAATGGCGCCTCCCGGTCCATGTGCCGAGGGCTCTGGTGGTGGTGGTAGCGTGCCCAGTCCTTCAGAGCGTGACCCAAGCCAGGCAGGAGGCGACTGTTCTGCATGCCCTGACCGTAACCAGCGTGAGGGTGAACCTGAAATGAAATCTGGCCTCCAGGAAGCCAATCCACTGGATTCCTTACTAGGCAAACCCATGAGTGAACTGCTTCATAAATTTGCTTGTGATCTGAAGGGTGCATGGGACTTGGAAAATAATGCTGATGCTGGCACTGGGGAGTTCTCGCTGGGACCTATACTGGACAAGAAAAATCGAGCTGATTTACACAGTGCCATTAGGCAGAAATTCCCCTTTCTAGTCACTGTTACAAAAGACAATGAAATGATTGTAAGAGGAAATGCCGATTACAGAGAACTTTGTCAGTTAGTGACTGAAAAGGAAACAAGTGATTTCTTTAAATTTTTAGATTCAAAGCTAGAAAATTCTACATTTGCTTTTGAGCCTGATGGAAACAAAGAGCACAGAAAAGTAGTTCACCACTTTATCAATAGAAAATTTGGAAAACTTTTAGAAACAAAGTCCTTTACTGTGACAGATGTCGGTGATCAGCCAAATATGTCAATAATGGTACGATTTCGAGAAAAAAGCCAGTCCAGAAAACGATCTGCTGGTGGTTTCCAGGAAAAACAAGATCTTTATACGGGTAAATATTTTAAGTGAAAGTGTCAGGTCTTCTTTAGTGAGACTGAGAGTTGGAATCATTTTTATATGATACATAGGCCTGGTTGACCCATTGTTTGTGCTAAAATAAATCTTTATTAATGCAGTGTAGTTACATCACTGGAGAATGAGATGGATGAATCAAGTTACTGCAGTGATTTTGCATAAACTGTTCAGTGACAATGCTTACAGTTCTTCTGGTTGTACCAGCTCTGTGTTATTCTCCGGGCTAGCTTTCCTCTGAAAGGAGAAGATGCATCTAAATGTTGGACAAGTTAGTAAGGTCAAATTTGATTTATGTCATTCCTTAAAGTACTTGTTTTCTGCTATAAAGAATGTTTCTAGCAATAAGTCAACTTGTGCTCATCAAGTTGTGTTGCATTTTATCAGCTACTATTTTTAAAGGCAGTGGGTTTTTCTGATTATTCCAATAATTTTGTGTACTGTGTCTTTATTTTTCTCTTTCACTACTGAAAAAGTCACATTTAATTTAGCGTTGTGGGGTGGGAACATTGTTTCTTTGCAGTTTCTATGCTATTATAGTTTGACGGGAAGAGCCCACCCGTCTGTCTTGGTAGAACACTGGTATGATATAGAAGTGCAAATTCCTAATAATTCTGAGAAGATTGTTTCAGCTTTCACCCTTCAGAAAGAAAATCTAGAAACTCTAGAAGCAATCAGCTTCTTGGCTGCTGAACTTGGTGTTCTTCCTTCAGACTTCAGTTACACTGGCATCAAAGATAAGAAGGCTATTACTTACCAACCTATGGTTGTGAAGAAGGTGACTCCTGAGAGGTACATACAATCCGGGTGCATTCAGTTTAGCACATATTTTTATATGTTAATAAGTATCAACAATGTACGATCTTTTGAAGTGTTCTTACCGTCTTACCGATGTGTCTTCCCCTCTCCTGTGTTACAACACACTGGAAATGGCTTTAATATTTTGTGGCTTTAGGGAATTTGAGGTCCCCCATTATTGGAATCTGTATTTTTTGTAACAAGAATATACTATATTTTCTGCGACAGTATGCATCTAATTCATGCTCATGAAATCCACTTCACAATCTCTTAAATACTGCCTGTCCACTAGCTGCAACTGAGAAGAAGCCTGTGCTACATGATGCAACAGGTTTCCACCTACTATCAAAGTATTGTCTTGTGGTCCACAGACAGCAATTTGAAAGTTTTATACATCTACAAAACCAAGTAAATAATTACAAATACACTTTGGACAGATGCTGTCTGTAAGTATTAAGTGTCAGCTTTTATTGTATTGTCCAGTTTAGAAACTTGAGATTAAATGAAGTTATCACCAATCCTGTGGGCAGAAAATACATTCTGAATAATGTATCAATAATACAAGGTATGCCTTTCTATTTCTTGGTTTTGTTACTCTCGGTGGTTAAAAATATGGGTAAAAAACATATTAAGTTCTGCCATGGTAATAGTAAAAATTCTGGAGTCAAAATCATAACTTATTTCTTCCTCAGCTTTAACTTTCTAGTGGTTTTGGTCTTAGCAACAAAGTACTTTTTACAAATAAAGGAAAATAGAATTTATATTTTTATGATTTATTACTAACATTAAAAAAAAAAAAAATCCATTGAAAAGTGGCAGGTAAGACC
>JANIJG010021836.1:0-31782 GCA_024611175.1 Megaceryle torquata
CCCAGCCTCCACCCTTAGTTTCTATTCCTCGTTAAGTTTCATTTTCTCCTTAAGTGCTGCTTGACGTCAGCTGGTGCAGAAATCTAAGTCACCACAAGTCAAGGGATGGCTACAGGCACAGCCCTGGGACACGGCCTGGTGGCTGAAGGCACTAAAGTCAGTTTTTCAGGGACAGTTTTAGCCCCACTGCTCAGCAGAGGCTGCACTCGATGTCAGTGGGAATCAGTCTCCAACTGCTTTTGCAACCAGCCTCTTTACATTTACTTGAGATGTCTCTGCTTATAGCTCTGGCACATCAGAACGGTCCCCAACTTGTCTAAACCAAAGCTATAGGCCATGTTGGCACCTCAGGCAGCTCCCAAGCTTTCTACAGCACTGACTGGGTGCTTAACTGGCAAATGCACACTCGCTACAGTTTTGTTTCTAGCCTCTCCATTCTCCTAAACTGTCCAAGCTTCTCCCCAGACCGCCATCAGCTGAACTCACCTCTTGCCAAGCCGTGGTCCTGGGGATGCTCGTTGCCTTCCCTTGGACTGGGGGGAGCTTGTGGAGGCCCACACCTGCTTTTGGTCCTGGTTGTACTGGTGACTGCACCTTTACACTTGAATTCAAAAGCACCGAGTGTCCCTGTTGTACCACCATGAGCTGTGGGGACGGAGCTGGCTGAGCTACAGACACCTTGCTCAACCAGCAGAGTTGAGCTCTCACAATACAAGAAAACCATCACCACAGCCCCTTTGCTGTGACCATTGTCGAGTAGGTCATAGCTCGAGGTTGGTTGCTGTTTGTTGTGTCCATCTATCAACATTCTCAGTGTCACGCTGTGCAAGACACGCTTCCTCCTGCAGTACAGACCAGACTATCCCTGCTTCTGTCCAACTCTGTACCCCTGCAAACACCTTGAGCAAGGCAGGGGATGTTATGTAAAAAGAGAATCTTCTGCTGGGTTGGGGTAGTGAGTTGAACTATTGCATAGGAAAAAATAGAGGGAGAAAGTATCTGCAAAAATAGGGAATAAAACAGGGCATGTGAGTGAAAAAAAAATACAGCGATAAGAATGAGACACTGTGCACCCTGGGGTAGATAGCAGTGTTAGGCCACCTTTTCTTCAAGATCTAACAGTAGCTGCTGCTAGATGGGCACAGCTCTCTGGACACTCCTTCAGTAAAACCCCAACTCTCACACCCGTGTGTGTCAGAAGAAAGAATAACTGCCCTCACACAGTACAGGCGTACGGAAGCAGTGGAGCTGGCAAGACTGGGCTTTTAGAGGAAGTGAAACTACCTTGGACCAAAAATGTGGGGAGTAGGTTGGGAAAACAGAGCAAATAACATTCCTGTGGTCAAGGTAACATAGCTGTACATCTGAAGACCATTATTTTTTCCTTTCTCTAGGGTTTTGTTCAATAACAGCACGATTTCCCTCATCCAAGGCAATGGGTATGTGTCACTTTCAGAAAATTTGTATTTTTAATTAGCAATCTGCTTTTAATACCTGCATTAAGGGTTCATCTCTAGGGGGGGAACTAACTGGTACTCTTATCATCTTACAGTTTGTATTGATGCTATCTTCATTTAGCAAATAAACAACAAGGCAGGTTAAATTATCTATGCAGACCTCTCTAGAGAGCTCAGCCCCTGTCAGTTCCCATAACCGTATCACATTATTCCCTTAAAAAAAAAAAAAAAAAAATCTTGGGTTAGTTCTATGACTCCCTTTGCAGATCATTTCCAAACCCTCTTCATGGATTCCAGAACAGGCTGCCCAGGAAGGTTGCAGAGTCTCTTTCTCTGGAGACATTCAAAAACCACCTGGACATGTTCCATCTAGGTGATCCTGCTCTGGCAGGGGGGTTGAACTAGATGATCTTTGGAGGTCCCTTCCAACCCCTACCATTCTGTGATTCTGTGACACACTTGAAAAGTTAAAGACAACTTCTCTCAGTGACCGGTAGAAAGACAAGACTCCAGCATTGGGTGTGGCCAGATTTGCAAGGATTATGTCTCGTCACGCACAATGACATTTTTACTTTGCATTACTAACACATGACTAACTTCTAGATTACAGAACATTACCTGTGAATGAATGGGATGAGAACCATGTCCAACAATGGTTACAATCTACTGGAATCAAGAAGGAGTATGTAGAAAAACTACATGCAGAAGAAGTGACAGGTCCAGTACTAATGGAACTGGATGAAGCTTTCCTCAAAGGCATAGGTATGAAGGGAGGCCAGATCCACATACTTATCCGCAAGAGAAACCAACTTCGGCAGCTACAGGAGAACACACAGGAAGCCAAGCCTTCCACCAGCAAAACATCTGATGGAACTGATGCACAAACAGATCCAGTAACACCCAGAAATGCCTCCACTCAAAAAACTTCAAGTGGAGACAGCTGTGGTCCAGCAGGTAAAACCACCAGAGATAAAACAGCTCCTCCTTCTGGTAGGAGGCAAAGTAACAACTCCCATCTTGGAAGTACTGATGAAACTTTACAGTTCAGCAACTGTCGACCATTTAGAAGTCAGAATGCTGATTTCAAATACGTGAAAAACAGAGTTCTTGCTCCAGAATCAGGAGTCAATGATTTAATCACTCCTTGCCATGAATACAAATCTTTTGCCATTGCTGCAGAACTGAACAAGAATCAATTACAATCAAAATTTGCCTGTGAAGTGATACGATTTGCATCAGCCTGCATGAACATTCGCACAAATGGCACCATACATTTTGGTATCATGGACAATGTTGAGGATAAGGGCTGGAGACATGGACAGATCGTTGGCATACAGATCAAAGAGCGAGAACACTACGTCGATGCATTAGATTATATAGAAAAGTGTTTTTGTGAAAATTTACAAGAAACAGCAAGGAAATGCATACACCCACCTGTTTTTGTTGAAGTGATTTCAAAAGACTCTCAGGAACAAAGATTTGTGGTGGAGATTGACATTGAACCAACTTCCAGTTTAGTAAAGAACAAATTTTTTGAAGTGTCTTTGCCAAAATACAATACTGACAGCCAGAAGGTGATTTTGACAAAAAGCAGAGAGCTCTATCAGAGAGTAGGAGCCAAGTCTGAACCTGTAGAGCGCAACAAACTAGCTACTTTCATTCACAATCTGAAAGACAGGGATACTCAAAGAGAACAAGCTGAGCTCTCCAGTGCAGAAGTAGCCATAGACATACCTCAAAATTTAGGAAGAAAGCTGTCAATTCTACTAAATGATGGCAAAAGCTACATGGACGATTCTCTACAGTACATTCTTGTCACAAACAGATGTGAAAAGGATAATCTGAACCACATCAACTTTTTAATGCACCTGAACATTTTCTGCGTCTTTGACTTTGATGAAGATTCTAACGTGTCAGGGCTGCATAAGAAGTACCAAGAACACCACACGACGAGGTCTTACTTGTTACAGAATTTTTCCAATGAAAGCAAGACTGGAAACCCTCCCTATCAGAAACATCTGTGCCTCTTTGATCAGACCAGCTGGATATTCTGCAACGGGCGCAGTGACTTCCTTGGGGATGAAAGTCCTTGTGATGAAAATACATGGATTAGGACGAAAAAAAAATACCTTAAGAAAGCAATCACTCGTATCTGTGATGAAATCCTGCCGAAGGGATCCTTCATTGTGCTTTTCCTATTGCTCTCACCAGTACAGAAACCACTTGTGGACACTTTTCAGGAATTCTATACAGAGATGAATGGCACAGAGTACATTGTTTGCATCGCAGAGTCCAGAGAAAATTATGAGAAGTGGGCTAATCTAGCTCAGACATCCTGCAGCATTGAGACACTAGAACAATGCAGTATTGTGGGTATGAAACTAAGTCATGTAAATGCCACCATTCAAAGAATGCTGCCTTGTACAGCACAGCCCAGACATCTGCCAGTCTCCACAAGAGGGCTCTGTACACTTCCCTTGCTGGAAGAAGAGAAACTGTTTTCCCTAGAAATCCTTTGTGTTGACCAATGCGATGATATCAAATTAGATTTTTTGACTGAAAAAGAAATACAAGAAATAGAACAAAATTTTTACAGAGGGAGAAAAATCATCTGGGAAAACTTCTGGCTCGCTGATAAAAGATGCTGTGGGGAAATCATTGAACGCGAAGCATGCAAGGATGTCAGCAAACTCCTAGATGACATTTTACGAGGAAGCGGACTCAACTATTCTGTGGCTAAACTAAAGATATTTCACCATCCGGGAAGTGGTGGAAGCACAATAGCACGGCAAGTTCTATGGAAAAGAAGAAAGGACTTAAGATGTGCTGTTGTCAAAGCCTCATACTCACCTGCAACTATTTGTGAGCATGCACTTGCCTTTAGAGATTATGAAGAAAAAGAAATCAGTCACTGTCTTCCTGTGCTCCTTCTGATCGAAGATTATGATGAAGACTTTCTAGAAGAACTAAGGACTGAGTTAATGGATGCTGTAACAAGTAGGAAAATCAATTCCCCCAGACCTTACTTCATCCTCATGTGCTGTAGACGATCCAATGACCCCGAGAGGCTTTGCAGGGCTTCTCCACTGGACACAGTTGCTGTCACTCACAAGCTGACAGACTCAGAGAAAAGTCTGTTCAAAACTAAATTAGAAAAACTGAGACAGAAAGATATCAAGCCAGAATTCATACTTACATTTGTCCTGATGTGTGAGGAGTTCAATGAGACCTATGTGAGTGATTTTGTAGGGCATATATTGCAAGACATAGACCGTTCTTCTCGTGATACATGCTTGATGCGTTATGTGGCTTTGCTTAATTTTTATGTACCTAATTCATATGTTTCACTGTCACACTGTGAGGCTTTCCTGGGACTGGGGGTATATACAGAGAGGAAATCAAGAATGTATGATTTCAAAAGTCACTTGAGTGAACAAGCAAGAATGATTTTTATTGAGCTAAGGGAAAGTACCACCTTTATTTCATCTGTTCGGATAATACACTGCCTGGTTGCAAAAGAAATTCTGCATCAGCTTTCAGGGAATGAACCTCAAAGTCAACTGGCAATGACACTTCTTCAGGAAAAGATGCTCTTTGACAACAGATTTGGACGAGAGGAATTCATAAAGTTCATCAGAGATCTGTTCATTCGACGTGACAAAAGAAGCAAGGGTGACAGTACCGACACTCTCTTCTCCCCCTTCATTGAACATGTCTGCAAAGCTGAGGGCTGTGAAAAAGCCATAGCTGTTTTAAAAGCTGCCTATGAACTCCTTGGAAAAGATCCGTTTTTTGCCCAGCAGCTTGCCAGACTGCATTACAACAATGAAAAGTTTAAAGATGCAGAATACTGGGCAGGGGTTGCAAAATTCCATTTACCAAATGATTCTTATATTTTAGATACAGAAGGCCAAGTCTACAGGAAATGGTTTAGTTTCACTGTGGATAAATCAACACAGGAAGACACTCCTGAAAGCATCATTCAAAAGATAGAGATTGCTCTTAAAGCGATGAAATGCTTCAGGGCTGCACAACAGGCTGCCAAAGCAGAACGTGAGAGCATGAACAACGCTGGCTATTTTGGAGAAGTAGAAGTTGGATGTCGTCTTCTTAGATTTTTGTCCACAATCCACGTATTTCACAGAAGTCCAGAGGGGGAATACTCCGAGCTTGTGAAATACCTGATGACAGATTACATTCCTAAAGGCATTGAAGAAACATGGGGAAGGCTTCACTCTCGCTTAAAAGGCTTACGCCAGAACCTGTACAATGCTCTGGAATGGATTTCAGAAGACTTAAGTTATTTCCAAACAGATAAAACCCAAGAGAAGGAAGATGAAGATGATGAAAAAGATGAAAAGGAGGAACAAATTTATAATCCCAGAAAATGGCTAAGACGCCAGTCTGAGGTATATGCCAGATTTTTCATCTCAACATCACTTATGGAGGACAGCAACAGTGGCCCCAAGAGCCAGCTGATGAGACGTATGACTATTTATAAGAGCGGTGGAGGTAGTGTCACTAATATCCTGTCATTCTTAACAGATAAGAAAGAGAATAGGTCAGCTGAAAAGCTAGAAAAGATTGTTAGTTTCTACAGAGAAAACCCACAAAGGGACAGGCTGGATGACAATGACCTGATCAATTATATTTTGTGCCACATCACACTAGCGTGCTTAGCACCAGGATCAGCCAAACTTCTTCCCCTGCAAACTCTTCGTGAACTCAGTGCAAGGTTCTTTAAAGGAAAGAGACCATTTCCAGCAAGTGCCCATTTTTTGCTCACCTTACTGTACTGGCCAGATGATGCGTTAGACAAAGAGCCCAATCCAGATAAAGACGAAATTCTGAACTCAGCTCTTCAAACCCTGAAACGTTTATATGACTTTAAGATGAAAGATGTTCCTACCAGAAAGAAAAGAATCTACACTCACTTTTTTCTGGGAAAGGGTTATGGCTTATCTAAGATTGTGCAAAAAACTAAAATTGATAAATTAATTACTGGGTCCTTAGATGAGAGGAGAATGAAGTGGCTACATGGAACAGTATGGAATACTGCCAATATTCACAAAATTCTCAAAAGAGTTTCTGGTTGGACCAAGGACAGAAATGTATTTATACGTGGTCACATGAAGGAGCTTCCCATCTTGCCACTCCATCGTGATTCAGTGCCCCTTGGAAATGAAAACGTGACTTTTTACTTAGGCTTTTCATTTAATGGTCTTGTTGCTTTTAATATTGAGGTTGAAAACAATTCACCTGCCGGCAAATCGCGAAGTGTTTAGTACATGAACAGCAACTACTGTGCTGTTTGGAAATACAGCACTGAAATTGTCTGTTGTCACATTTGAAAAAAAAAAAAAAAAACCAAAAATAGGGGACTGCACAGGGATTTTAAGCTGAATTTACAAACATAAGGATAAAAAAGCCACGGATTTCAAATTTTACATGACTCTTACATTGCTTCTCCATGTAACTACTGCAATCCACGCTAGAGATGTCTGCATCTGGAGAAGGGTGCAGAGACACGTGAGCAATTCAGTATCACTGACATAAAAGATTGCAAGTGATGTGTGACTGCATAGGCCAAAGGATTCCTGCACTTGGTAAAATGTCTTTTGCAGCATTACTCAAGAAATGTCCACACTGTACAGGACTCAAGTTTGTCTACTGTATATATCCATGCTTGAAAACATTCTTTGTCTAGCCTCTTTTATTAGAAAAATGCAAATGAGTTTGCTGTCAGCACACAACTGTGTCACATTAAGCTTCTAATAATAAAGCTGCCTTTTGTTCTTGGAATTTCACATTGTTTGTTACTATATTGACACTAAAAGTTCCAGAAAATCTGCTATATAGCTTAAGGTTTAAAGTAATACACAACCTTTAGCAAGAATTACCATTTCTACATGAGCTTAAATACCCTACCTGAAGATGTAGTTCTAACAGTAGCAAGGTAGGATTTGCCTTTTCCAACTTCAGATCTGGGCACAGTGAAAAAAACTGTAAAAGGAATTGGAAGCCACAGTGAATTCAGAACCAACAGGGTTAAACCAAAGATTGCTATAGCTAGTCTGAGCCTTTGCCTTCTGGCCTCAGGAAGCAGAAACAAAGTATGTGACTGCAGGCCTGGCAATACTTGCTTCCTTCCCTTGCCTTCAACCTGGGAGACCAAAGTGGTACAGCCTACATGGGCCACACTGAAATGGCAACTCCAGACAGTATTGTGTTCTTGTCTTGGCTACAAATACAAGAGGGTCTATTCTGAATCTCATGACTCAGCTGGAGGGCCTTCCTAACCCCTTTCATTCCCAATCTCTAACCCAGCTGTAACTCCATTTCCCTTTGTTTGCTTCTTCCATGTGGCAACAGTGAACCTTGCTGTTGAACTCTGTTACAGTCCCACGTTTACAAAATGGTATTAGAAATCACTTTTGCTACCGTCTTTGACAGTGATTAAGTGACCTAAATCTCTCCTCTGCACAGACAGGATCTAAATCAGGATTCCGTGACAAGTGACTGAAGAGATTTAAAATACTCATCTGCAACAGAGACAAACCAGCAAAGTAGACCAAGTAGGGGTCTTGCTTTTGATACCCATTTCTACCTTAGAAATTAAAGGCTTAGAACTGAACTCTCTACCTCATCAGGGTATTATCAACACCATCTCCCTGCACCCTGCAGAAAACACAAGATTTAGAGAAAAAGCATAAAGAGACTAGCACTTCGGGTCTGGCAAAATCCTGAGGCTCCCAGAGCATAAAGTATGGACACATTCCTCTCATTCTTTACCCAGTCATATTCAAATTCCCCAAAAGTCCAATAAATCAAACATGTGCTTTAACCAGCCAGACACTAGCCAGCTTTCAGGACACAGGAGTTCCCCTGGTTTTCAAATGCCCCCTCAGATATCCCCAAAGGGTCCTCTACTTACTGTTAAGCTTCTCCTTATCAGATCCAATTCAAAATACAGTGAATTTTTCCAGGCAGTGTAGCATTAAAATCATGGATTTATCTTCTTTTTATCACCTCTTAGAAATGAATCTATGAGTAAACAGTGGTAGTTAAGCGAGACCAACCTGCCTAGCAGAGTAATCTGTTCTCATCCTGCGGATGGGAGTTGCAAGGACATGCATCTTCAAAGCTACCTCATCTCTCCAGCATTTTGCTCTAAAAGGGTTTAGAACAGACCACTTAACAGCATGCCCTCTCTACCACATCTTATGAAAATGCTGTTAGATACTTCTCCTCCATGCTCCCCCCACCCCAACTTTTCCTAAGACAAAACTCACATGACTGACTTTTTACAGTTTACAGACAATCAAGAGAGCTAGTACTAAGTTACTCAAACTGTAACAGAAGGGAAGGTGGATTTTATAGTTACACTTTAGAACAGCTAACAAAAAACATTGGCAATAATATTTTAAAAAGGTCCTCAAGAGGATAAAAAAAATACACAGAAACAGTGGTTCACTTCTGTTTAATTAGAGACTGTTACAAAGTGGTAGACACACATTACAGACGTACGTGTAATGATCCATTCCTGAAGTATACAGTTCATAAAAGGTTCCTAATAGATGCAAATGATGTTAGCTCCATATTTTCTTTGAATCTTCTTTGTAAACTTGATGCTATAAAATTAAGCTAGTTACTGTTACTGTTATTTGCATGCATTAAAGTGATGCACATACTTACCAGTCTCTCTTGAATTAAATTCAGCATCAGTATTGTGTCACCTGTCTTTTGAAAAAGATCAATGATCCCATCCCTTTCATACCACCTACACAAAAGCAGTTATCACATTACAAAAAAAAGAAACCACCCAAAACCAAACCCTTCACAACACACTAACTTCTGTGGATATACAGCTACTGAGAGGGGATAATTCAATTACATGCTTTAAGGTACATTAAGATGGTACCAAAACCAGTCTGGAGTCTGGGTTTGTTGCACAGTGACCACAGTCTCTGAAGGGGTGATTTGGAGTCATTAAAGAGAAGCCTAAAGGAAATGACTCACTGTTCCATATACACCATATCAGAACCAGGAGGGAAGACTTCTGAACCACACTGCCTGGAGAGCTGATTTAACAGCGTATCAGAAGTTAAGCTACAACTTCAGACTGATCACCTGGTCAGATTCCTAGTATTGTTTTGGTCCCATCTAAAAAAAACCAAAAAAAACCCCCAACAAACCAAAACCAAACAAACAAAAAAAACCCCACAAAACAACCCACCCCAAAACAAACAAAAAAACCCCAACCCCACAAAAAAAACCCCCAACCAACCAACCCAAATCCAATTCTACCAAAAAGTACTGTAATTAATTACCATAAAAACTTTCACAGAGATGACATTCTACCAGAGTTTGTATTAGGATCTTCCCTGAACAAGTATTCTTTTTGATGATAAGACACTAGAGAACACCAGTCCCCTTTAGTTATTGCCACTGATTGCCAAGCTGCAGGTCAGCATCCAACCACTGTCAAAACTGAGATTTCACAAAGTAATTCAGCAACCAAAAGCAATCAGTTACTCATTCCAACTTATTACTGAGCATAGCATTAAGGATCAACTAGGGTCAACCACAGAAGTTGAAAGCTGCATACGTTCTGTTGACTGGATAATGGCCTCATAACAAGGTATCCCTATTATTCATGCACATCTACCATTAAGATCTAGGAAATACAGGCAAAGATAAGGTATACATTTTATTAAATATCTTTCATTTTTTTTTCTTTGTAATTCTAAGGAGAAACACCTATGCAACATTATGCAAAAATCTGCAAGGAGATAGTTTTGCAGGCAAAGCAATTTAGTAGAGAACTGATGCAGACAAGAAGCCAGGGCACAGGCTTCAAGTACAACTATTCTAAAACCTGGGAAGATACAATCCTCTTGAAGCTTCGTTAGTATGATGAATTCTGCAGTGTTGCAGAACATTTCAAAATTCTAAAATAAGCAATATTGCTGGAAGCATCAAGTCACTTATGAAACTTCTCTGAATCATTCAAATGAGCTGGCAAAACTAAAGGGTCTGTTCAACTACTGTACTAGTATATAATCTACATGCCTAGTTTCTTAGAATTATCCACCAAAGATGACAAAAGCCCCTCAAATTCAGTGTGTGAAAACATGCCCCTGAGAAGAGAATTGGGCAGAGTTTTACTGCTCATCCAGCCATGAAACTATGCTATGTGCTACAGCACAGGAAGTTTCCATCTCCCATGTTGATATGTAGAGATGAGGAACACAAACCTTAAAAATAAATGTATGCAGCTGTTCTGAAGAAGACTGCATCTTTTAGCCAATCACAAAGAATCTCTCCTAGTTTCTTTTATGGTGTAAATGTTCTATAAAATAAAAAGTGAAGATTCCCAGGAATATGAAAAGGAGGGAAAAAAAAAAAAAAAAAGAGGCAGAGCAGTAACTCAAGACTAAGATAAAACAGCTGGGCAAAACCACATTTGTACATAGCCTCTGGAGTGCTGAGATGGGCTAACAAAAAACCAAATAAAATCAGAGATGAACAAGCTCCTGGCTTACAGGCCTAACAAAGTAAGAATGTAGGTAGGAGACAGCAATTAGCAACAGCTAAAGAAAACTGGAAGAAAGATTACAATACTGCTATTGATTCTTACAAACAGAAATGCTTATTCCCCAACACAACAAATACTGTATCCTGTAATTGGTTCACTGATAAAACAGCCTCTTTTATAACAGGCATGTTTCTGAAGTGACTTCAACTTCAGACCTTCACACTTTTCAGTAACACCGATGGCTACTTGTTAAGATTCCACATTAAATTTTCCTTAAAAGTGGTTGCAGATTATTACCTACTGACCAGTGTAGTTAAAAGCATTACAGATATTAAAAAAAAAAAATTCTAGATGTTCACTTACTACTGAAAACAGTAGTAGGTAACAGATACATTCACATTTCAGAGACCAAAATTCCCCTCATGTATTTAAGTGGTATCATTTGAACAAATTATTTCAAATAGGAACAACAGGTACTTACAGATAAAACTAACCTGTACTGGCAGTGCTGTGGATTTTTTCTTCTCTACCAGTAAGTAGCAAATGCTGAAATTCTGCTGCTAGTTAACAGAAACACAAATTGTATTAAACCAAGGAGTTTAACCCATAATTTAGTTTTTCATTTAAAAAAGCTGCCAAACTTCAATTACTGCAATTTGTTGCTTAAGAAAAGCATATGAAGTAAAGGCAACTACAAAACTACTTGCAATTTGCCCTTATTTTTCTGATATTTGTCATACATAAGCCAGAAGTTTAACAAAGTAATCCTGTTGCCTACCACAAACAAAGGAAATTACAATACTTACATTGCCAGGTTCCTTCATTAAAGAGTCTCAAAATGCGTTTTCTTATTCTACACTTTACAAATGAAAGAACAAAATGTATTTTCTTCCACCAGAAGTTATGGAAAAGAAGCTAAAGAATTCAGTGCAAGTAACAGGTATGCAAAGAACTCAAAAAAAAAAAGAAAAAAGAAAAGAAAAGAAAAAAAAGAAAAAAGCTCTGCATGATATCTTTCTCTAAAAGCATGATGTAACTTTTAAGTTGGGAGACAGAAAAACAGCTTCCTTTGGTTTTATGGATTTAATTTCTGGTAATTCAAAATTGCTGTTAGCAAAAACCATATTGGCTACTAAGGACAGCAGAGACTGAAATTCTACACACACATCCCCTTCTGAATAGCACCTGGGAACATGGTTAAGATTTAGACAAAAATGAAGAAATAAAATTTGATATGTCAAAGTTTGAGTCTGGTTTAAGGCAGTGAGCTAACAGAGAGATAAGCTTTAACTGATAGCGAGAAGTTTTTAAGAAAGCTTTCAAGATCTCAAAGTTGTGTTTTGGTTTTAGTTAAGATGATATTGGCATTAAAATTCTACTACTTACTCAAAACTTTTTCAACTTCTTTAAATCCCCAAGAAAGAAAAACCTTAAGATATGCTACGGAGAAGGTAAATTCATGGTCATAATTGCTGGTTGTTCCTACTGCAAGAAAGCCCGTAAGAACAAGATATTGTAAATCGGCTCAGAAGGTGCAAGCACCTCCCTATTTACAATGGTGATCAGGTGTATAAATACAGCCCTCCCCATGGACAAACAGCTGAGGGCAACACCCTGGATCCTGTGGTTCAAGACAGGATACAGCTGGCTGCAAAAGCAGCGCTGAAGCGCCTGACTTCCTCAAACAGACCTTCACAGCACAAAAGCAAAAAAGGCATTGACTATACAACAGGATCTACCAATACTTTTCTTCTAGTAGAGCCTTTATGAGAATCTGCACTCTGACAATCAAAAGACACATGAAGCTGCTGTTTACAGCATGCAAGAAAGTACAAAGTTTTTTCAGAACTTCCAAGATTGTTAATTACGTTACACTTCAGAATTCCTTCAGCTCTATCTTGATACCTTCAAAGGCTGCCTCAAAACTTTTCTTGCTCTCAGTATCTACCTACCCCAACTACTACAGGAAAATATGTTAGTCACTGATAGCTGCATTTTTATAGAACCCAGTCACTACCATTACTTCACTGGTCTGAGTATTCTGACTGCAAGTATACATACTTCCTAAAAGTTCTCCCGGAAGTAGCCTATTCTTCATTTACGTGCTACAATTTTCATTGAGCAAGGCACAGAACACATGATGAGCTCATCACACAATTCTAAAGCAAATCAAAACTTCATGCGTGGTACGTAGTTTATCTGCTTTGTCTCCCATTTGCTTCTCTTGTTAAAAACAGCGGGTGTAAATTCACCCCATTTAGCAGGATATCAGTAATTCTTCCCCTTTACCAAAAAAGTAACATACCTCTACATAAGCTTAAAGGACCCCAATTCCTGAAGACCTACTTCCACTAGTGTCTATAAAAGTCAAGTCACATACTACGATTATTAGAAAAATTCCACAAACAGAGAGATGTACAACTTTGTGATACACAGACTGCTGCAATACTGAGAGCTGCAACTGTGGAGTGCCAGTTAAAACAAACTAATACCCTTCAGAAGAAACACATCTCAGTTACAGGGTAAATTTCTTGGGTTTTTTTTTTCAACTGTCCCCTTAGATCCACACAAGGAGGAAGGAAAGAAAATGTTATTAACGGACCTTCACAAAAATATGAAGCACTTGCTCTAGATGAGAATCTGACAAGTTGTTTATAAAGAGATGACAGGCCAGCGGGGCTAATAGCTGAGGAGGTACCCCCGGCAAAAGTCAGAGCCATTATGGCATCCTTGTGACTAGAAAAACAGCAGCACTTGCACATATATCTTTAAGGACAAAACAAAGCAAAAGAAAACTACGCATCGTTACTTGCTGCAAATTTAAAGAAAAACATCAGTGTGTGATAAAAGATGAGTTACAGGAATGTAATCTGCTAATGCTACCAACTCCCAAAGAGGGAACAAAGTAAGATCTGTCCTGTCCAGTCCTTTAGAGACCTATGGAAAGGACAGGAATGTAAAGGGCAGAAGTGCAGGATGTGTGAACTATGCACCAGAAATTACAGGCTATATTTGTAGTGTAGCAGTAAAACCTGGAGTCAATCCCCTCTAATGCCCACAGAAACACCTTAACACATTAAGGTTAATGCAGAATGCATCTTTCAGAAGTAGAGAGCGTGAACTCAGTCTGCTTGGAATTGTCTAAAAGCAGCTTCAAGAGGGGAAAAAAAAAATATACATAGCAATGCGGTGCTGAGAAATACTACGTTTTGCTCACAAAACAGGCCAAACCACAAATAAATGCTTCATTTGCTCCAAAGTGTTAGTAAACTGAGCTTAAATAAGGACACAGTTGAAAGAGGAACTGCATTCTGGAGACTTTTTTTTTTTTCCCACATGTCAAACCTAATTATCTTCAACAAAAAGTGATCAAAGCAATTTTTAGTTCTCACCAGGCTATCAATTTATGAGGTAGAACCCAAGTGTGGATCTAAGTAGGGTACTGCAGAGCACACATGACAACACAGTTTTAGCTTTTGGTGCCTGACGACAAGCTGAATACGAGTAGCTGGATAAAAACTACCTAGTGCTGCATCAGTCTGAAATGGAAATTGATAAAGTTCAGTATTGGGCATTTGAAATGTGCCTATTTTTCATTTTGAATCCCTGTAAGATTCAGATACTTAAAGCAAGAAGTATGAGCCACACTGCATATTGTTTTTTGTTAAACCATTTCCTTAGACATTCTGCAAAATGAACTAAGAAAAAGAACTAAGCCAAATAAAAGTTCCTGTGGACTAAACACGTGGAACAAATATTACTTGCAATAGCATATGGTGGTGTTCTCATCTTCACTGTTATCAATGGTAGTACCAAAATGAGAATTAGAAAAGCAATGCCATGCTCAATAATAATTTTGAAACAATTAACAGAGGACATGTCAATTTTCCAGTCATTCTAGACAACTGGGGGTGGGAGGAGCTTCTACAGGAAAAATGCAAAGGGTAGAGTACAAACAAAACAACAACAAAAAAGTACAAGAATGTGAAATCCACTTTTAAGTTAAGAAACACAGCTCTATCCTTCAATTAAGATTACTGGAAATCACATTGGGGGTCATTATTTATCAAACTCTTGAAGAAATGGAACAAGGCTATGCTCATTACAAATTTTAAAAATATCTCAAAAATGTAAAAAAAATCCCCTGACTCCCAACATTTCTTAATTTTCTACTTCCCCATTGACAGGCTGACAGATCTCCTTGGACAAAAGCTGTTCTTCTGAAGCTGAAGTTGTCTTTAACCAACCTCAAGCATTTGAAGTCAGTGTATCTACAACACAGTGAGCAGCAACACACTAAAGCTCATTTTTCTCCACAAAGGATAAAATTTTTTGCTAGTCTCTGTGTGGAAGAAGGAACTAGAGATAAGCATATACCCAAGCAAACTCCGAATACACAAGAGAATTCCATAAAGCTTCAAAAAAGTGCTATGACTTTCAGTGTTGTTGCAATAGCCAAAATACTGAGAAGTTTGGTGTATTTGAAAGACTGAGGAAAAGGTTTCCCTGAAACTGACAAACTGAAAAAATCTGCAGCTTCCATTTCTTACTCTTCTGTTCTACTTTACCAGCTTGAATCTTTTATTTCTTCACAGGGCTCTACATTAATATTTGTTGTGGTGCAGCTCACATATGCAGCAGCATTAACATCTTCGACTCCTTCAAAAACAACTGTATTCTATAATTTAGGCTACACAGTTTTGTGACTGTAAATGTCACTTATTAAAACCTGAATATTTTAAGCACTTGGATAGATACATCTCCCCTGAAGAGGAAACATTAGTAATTGATATATACATGCCACTAGTTCAGAGACTACACAGTCACATTAGCAAATCCAAAACCAAATACAGCACAAATGCAATGCAGGGGAAGAGGGGGAGAATGTGTGTGGGGAGTGTGGCTGAAGGACGACTTGAGCAGCCTTGAAGGAAATGTGTTCCATTAAAAGAAAAGGTACCCAACCATCTTAAAACACGTTCCCTCCCCCTAAGACTCTTAAAAACACAATGATAATAAAAGGATAAATATTAATATAGAGCCCATCTACCAAAAGAGAATAAAAAACCTAAATTAAAATAAATTTAGGGGCCTTCACCAAACTTGCTGCAAGTTTGGGGACATAAATATCCAACAGCCATAAAGCTGTGAAAGCCCCCAGAATGAATAAAATAAATCCCACTTGCCTCAGACTGAACAGGGCAACACTGAGACTCTGCCTCAGCCTGTCCTATGGCAGGGCTATAGGAAGAAGAAAAATTTAAATTTTAGAAAAAACATGACCCAATTAAGTGAAAGACATGCATTCAAGTTAACAAAATTCCAGTGATCAAGCAAACAAAAGAAAATGACTGCTATAGCACCTGTTTTTGTTAGGCCCAAACAAGTCTTTTTACAGTTGGTAGCTATTTCTGAATTGGATGGTTTGTTTTGCTTTGTATCTTGATCAATGGAACATAAGTCAGTTGTCTTGGGGCATTTTTCCCATAACTGATAGTATTTACTGTACTAGTTTACAAAAGCTGGATTCCATCAGCCACCAAAAATGTTCACCCTCACCTTAGTATTTATGTAGAAGCTAGACCAGTACAATTATTAAGACATCTACTGTTATTTTTAGGTGTCATTAGTTACCAGTTTAAATCGCAGCCCCAGCTCATACACTGGTATATCAGAGTCTCAATTTAACTGAAGAGTCATAATGCCCTTCTTGCTGTTTATGAAACTGATGTAATCTTGATTTTTTTTTTTAATCTTGTATGCAAATTCTTTGTTTCCTATAAAATAACTGGTTACACAGTCCATTTAATTTTATCCACATTTTAAGAAAGTTATACAGTTCTATGTAACTACTGTTCAAGAGCTCCACAGACTAAAAGAATTGCAGAAACCACAGAAGGCAGATGCAGCTGAATTTGTTTCTAGAAGCTTGTTTATATTCTCCCATGCATGCACAGAGCGAGGAACAGTTATCCACTGAAATTATCAGATATACATCCCAGCCTCAAATTTATTATCAGCACCTAAAAAAAATCTCATCTGTGTAAGGGGAAAAGAGAGTTCCAAAAGAAGAAATTTTTAGTCCACATAAGCCAGCTAAATTCCAAGACTTTAAATAAAGTAAGCTTTGCCAAAGGCAGAAAGACATTCTAAAAGGCACTATGAAAGCCATAACAAGAGTTCTGAAAAACTAGCCCTGGGCATTTCCAAGGTTCTTTCATGCCAGTCTCATCCCTTTTGCTCTAAAAAAAATAAAATAAAATCAGTAGATATGAGATCAGCTTCTCGTAAGAATACTGAGAGACCATGCATAAAATAATTTAGAACTTTTTAACAAGTCACAGAAGCTATAAATTTTAAGTATTTTGCTATTTTTCCTGTGTCTGAAAACTTCCTTAGAGCCTGTTGTGGGTGTTTTTTTTTTTTTGTTTTGTTTTGTGCCCTTGGGGTTTTTTTTGTTGTTTTTTTGGTTTTGTTTTTTAATTTAATTTATTTGCTTTACATTCCAATTTAACAACTAATCAAAATTCACTTGCAGGTTTTAATTTTACTCTAAGATTTGCCATGGTAAATTTAGGCAACAACTGAAAAACAAAGCTCCTTCTTACACAATTATATCTCTAGGGTCCTGCAGAAGATTTTTATAAAAGAGAGATGCTGTTCAGTAACCATAAAAAGCTTCTGCAATCTCTGTCCAGGGAGAGATTAACTAAAGGAAAAAAAAAAACCTGTCTGCATGGCTGCACTACGTCAGGGATTTTGCTGGCCCAACTATGTTGATTAAGTTTGTACTGTATGCCAAGCCTTAGCCTTTGTACAAGCAATTGCCACATTCAAGGTTTTCCTCTTTAAGAAAGTGCACCATAAATCCAACTCTCTGAACATTAAGAAGCAGTATCCAAAGAAATGAAGACAGGGACCAACAGACAACAAATGCACTGAAATACATGACTGCTGACAGAAGAGTACAAACAAGAGACACAAGAGTAACTAAAGGTAGCACATCACAGCTCTTACAGCACAGAAATGACAGGAGTAGCAAGAGTAAGGGTCCACGTGAAAAAATCATGGAAAAACTGTTCACCTGCTTGCTGAAGATTATTAGAATACCATCTGAATAATACGTGGCAGTACTTAGTTGAGGAATTATCATAACATTACTACTAAGTAAAGTTCAATCTTAAAATGCATTCAAATTATAAGTCTATATAGTATTAGCTACAAAAAGGTACTATTATCAGAACAGTAAGACATTCGCTGTAATAAAGAGGGAAACTCTTAATACAACTTGCAGAATATGCTGAGTTAACAGTACATGCGGTAAGGTTTTCAAGTATTCATCCCAAGAAAAGTAGGGGTCTGAAAACAACATACCCATGAATTACAGAAAGACACCAAGGGAGAAGGCGTTTACTTTACTAAGGGCGGAAGGACAAAGCATCCTCACAGCAGCAATATGACGTTCAGAAAAAACCAAGAAGTTCTGTAGTTTGAAAAGCAGAAGATCAATTTACAATGTATGAATTTTATGTGTAGTATTACAAAGAGGATAAATATAAGACACTGTAAAAATCCTCCAGTGTTTTATTTTGTAATTATCCTTATTAGATAAATAAAACCAGAAGAAAACCAGAGTATAAAAGCATTGCCTAAGCAAAACAGCTTTATCTGTTAGATTTGTGTATAAAGCAAGATGAAGAGCTAACAAAAGATCTGACATCAAGGCCCACTCAGCACATTTGCAAGCCAAAAACTGCACATCTGACAGGTGATCAGCAGAAACCAGTGAGAGAACTGCTTCTCAACAGAGGCTTGGAGTTATGGTCTTAAAACAGCTAAACACTTCAGAAAAAGTCCCTGATAATTATTAATGGCTGAACTAAGGTCATTCAGCTGCAATTAGAGGGTACTGGATGCTCTAGTGCTTTTATGAGCCATTCCATGACTCCAGATTTGAAGCTGAGAGACAATGTTGTATCTTAGCTGTACTATGTTTCTGGACTATGAAGAGACAGTACAGAATAAAGCCATGTGAAGTACTTGTAAGCTAAAAAACCCAAGACTTTCAAGAAAAAGAGCCAAAATGCTCAATATTATAATTAAGTCGGTAAAACCCCCACCACCTACAAAAACATCTGTGGAACATAAACTGAAACAAAACCACTAATAATATTTCTAACCTACCCTAAAAGGGATATCCCCATAAATTAAATTGCACAGATAAGGCTTGAGGCTGGAACATGTATTTAAAGTTGACCTGCAAATGAAAAATTCACCACTCCTTTTTCCTCTGTTGTGAAGAGACCAGGGAAGCTCTCACTTCCCTTCCCTCCAAAGAAGTTTCCCTCTGTATTTTCATTCTCACTGGAAATATTGTACACTAACAGCTGTGTCAGACATTTAGAGAATTACAACCTTGACAGCAGTTTATCACTTTTATAAGCAGGTAAATGACTAAGTCATATGGGGAAGACCTCTCTTTGAAAACTGCAATTAGAACTGATAAAAAGGGTTTCAGACTCTAGACACCTCCACTGAACAGCTCAAGAAACTCTACTAACATCTGATCATAATACACAATGGATGGTTCATCTTTTAGACACTTCCGAGATCTGAAATTCTGAATATTCAAAGTAAAAATATAGCATGTAACATATTGATCTTGCCTTTCTTGTCTCTTTTATACACGGAGAAGAAGGTCAAGCTACTTTTTCTCTTTTGCAGGTCAACTTCAATACAACATCAACTGGATGTCACTCACCCATGTGACATGCACCTAAGCTTCTAGAAATCTTCATCTAAAAGGCTCCTGAAATTCATATGCATTTGCACATTAAAAAGAGTCAGTCAAAGAGTGAACTAACAGGACACATCTGGCACTAGGATGCATCTTGGAGGAATGACTTTTACATCCTACAAGTGCCAGGGCTAGAAATCATTAAAATTTATTGAGGACAAGAAAGCACAAATAAACAAACATAATGCATTAAGAGAAGTTACAACCAAGAGTTAAGGTGTGCCTCCTGCAGCCTCATTTTTGAGGAGTCAGTTAATAAGTGTACAGGTCTTTGTCTACTCAGACGTGCAGCTAAGGAGTGATTTAATTTTAGAACAACGAGTTCAGATTTTATCAAAACAGCACCAATAACTGCGTTCATTACACCAATAGCTACCATGGCATGCATCTGTACAAACCTTTCAGGCAGTTGTCCACAGCTGGTCATGAATAAAAAGGCATATAAATTTTTCTCTTCCTTTTATTACAATGAAGTTTATAACAGTACAGAAAAGTCACACGACCTTAGTGGGTCAGTTTACTTAAACCCTGAAACAGGAGGAACTCTAAATACATTAAATATTGTTACAAGTTCAGACTTAAATGTACAAGTAGTTGGGAACAGTTACAGCCCTCACCAAACTATGTTGGGGACATGAAGTCCAACAGCACTTGAAGTGCTGTGAAGGCAACATTTCACAAATAGCAACATAATGTTACAGAACTTGCCTTTAAGGTGGTATGTTCATGTAATTCCAGCGCCTTCACAATTTAACGAACCATATTTACTATACTTCACTTCTAAAAACCTAGATGAAACATGAAAAAGAAGCCATACAGTATAAATTGCAACATCAGGAAAAGTTCCTGTTATTATTCCAAATAATTTTTCCCATGTAAAATAAGAATGTCCAATAGCTCCTTGCATGTGGGAAGATACTTATTTTTTAAAGTCACAATGAAGCCTTAATTGACGGAAGCTCGGCTATATTAACAGCACAAGATGAGAAAAGGTTTAATCTCCAAACCTATTATAGCGTGTGTAGTAGCATCAGTAGCGGCCACCTTGCGACATTACAGGAGGTCTCATTCCCATTGGAGGTCGAGGAGGTCCACTTTGGTAAGGGGGCACCATTGGAGGTCCCTGACCATATGGAGGCATCGCTCCAGGAAGATATCCTGGCATGCCCTGGTGATGAGCACCATACTGACCTATAAACAGAACAGTTAACATGCAAAGAAGTTTGGTTGGTTGGTTTTCAACTAATGGGCAGAATTCGCATTTTGTAAGAAGCTTCACTCTGCCCTCCCCCAGTATAGGCCACTTCAAGTTTTAAAAAAAATTTACAGCGAAGACAAATCTTTTCAAGAAAAGAAAGCTGGGAAACTTAGGATTACCATGAGGTGGCATAGGAGGTCTCATTCCTTGTTGCTGTGGAGGAATTCCTGGTTGTGGTGGCATCATACCTCCAATTGGTCCAACTGGTGGATTACCCAGGGAAGCTTGTCCTGGTCGAGGAAGATTCCGCTGATATTTAGGCAATTGTGCCCTCCTCTCTTCCTAAAACCAGGAACAGACAACCATAATACACTGTAAGACTAAAACTCACCAAAGTGAAGTAAATAAAAGTGTTAAAGTCGATTACAGGCACTAAAACTATTTCAAGTACTTTACAAGTTCAAAAATTGCTACTAGTAACCTTAGACAGTAGAATCTGCATTTTTCCCACTGCCTTCAATGTTACTATGTTAATGCTGGCCAATCCAGCATTTTGCATGAAACACAAACTCTCCTCCTCCCTCAGCTGAAGAAAGCTTTCTCCTTATGAAGAGCTGAGACAAAAAAAGCCAAACAGAAATCTGAAGATATCTGAACTGAAATTAAGATTCATTTGTTTTAGCCATAACTTCCCTATTTTTGAGTGCTCTAACAGCACCAAGACAACTTCAAACTGTCCTACACCAATTAGCTGTACCTATTTTAAACTGCAAGCCTAAAAAAAAAATCCAAATTATACTTTAGGTTGAGTGGTTTCCTATCACCAACAAAATAAGGCTTAGATCTGCAGCAAGATCACTGCAATAAGCCAGTCATCACTTCACAACTGAAGTTTTCTCCATATATGGTTCTGATACATTAATTCTGCACTACCTGCACTCTCACTTGTACTCAAATACACATAATGCAAAGCACAGAATAAATTCTACTTAATCAGCCATATCAGCATAAATTGCATTTTTCAGTAAGACAATGAAAATATTTTAACTTACCAGTGATATATCCTCATCTGGGTGGATCAACTTACTGGTTGCACTGGTGGTTGTGAGGGTAGCAGGCTTACTTGTTATAGATGTAGCTGGTTTAGCTGCAGTACTGTTTGTCGTGCTAGTGGTTGAGGCTGTAGACTGCGTGTAAGCAGGGAATGTAGGTTTTGGGGGTTCTGTTGTTGTTGCAGGTGTAGAATTCAAAGGTTTGAAATCAGTACCAACCGGACCTGGAACAGCTGCTGCAGCCTGTGAAACACAGAGATGGATCAATATTTATTTCTCAAGACATAAGAAAACTTAAATGATGCCTGTCAGACCTCTGAAACCTTTCAGTGAGATACATAATTATAACAAGCTTGACCAAAGTAAAGTTCAGCCTTACTGCATACTAGAGCAACTGAAAACAAGACAAAATAAAACCCAGTATATACACACATACACACACACACACACTGGAAGGTCTAAAATTTGCAGGTCAAAAGCCACAACTAGAAAAAAGGAACAACACAGCCCCCCACCCTTCATAACTTTTTATCTCAAATACTGAGTTTAGTAAATGCTTAAATCTTTCCTGAATCACTACTTTATTAAGAGCCTGTAAGTATATATTCACTGTTCTCTCACTAAATTATTAGCATACTTTAGCAACTATTAGAGCACAGCTCAAAGTGTTAGTATTCATTCAAGTCAGATATTTAAAATGCTTTAATTAAAACTTTTAAGAAAGCTCTATTGTGTCAGGGTTTTTGTTTTAAGCGTTCTCTATAAAAACACTGCAATATTTTCACAAAGTATCATATCCCTCTATAGATCTTTAATCTCGCTTGTGAAGAATCAACCTAAGGTAGATATGAGGTCCACTACAGATTCCAGCATCTCATCTTTCCTACTTTTTTCTTAAATTAACTGTTAGACAAGAAAAACTTGCTTTACCAGGCTTTCTCTGAAGACACAGCAATCTCCAAAGCAACCTTTAGTTAAGAGAGAATGCTTGTTTCTGTTCACTGTACATTTACGATTATCTGAACTTTCCAATCGAAACATAATTCAAATTACAAAATCCCTACATTATGATGTACCATATTAAACAACAAACTAAAAAGCCTTCACCATGCATCAAGCTAACCACTGCCCACTAAAATGCATTTAACTGCTTTCATGCTTTTTTAACCCTTTAGAACCAGGATGTAACATTTCAATCTTTCACGCTAAAAAAATTGGGCACTTTGAGATGCTTATTTCTAGTAAGATGCAACTCACAATCAAGGACTCTGCAATTTTACCAGCTAAACATAATCAGCAATAGAATAGAAATTATCTGAAGATGTTTAGTCAATTTTAGATTTTACAGAACGGTCCAAAGGGTTAAGTTGCAAAGCAATTTGTTTTTAACTGTGACTTCCTGCGTACTTGTGCTGTGCTAGGAAACAGAGCGTTAGAAGATGCTGACAGACTTTCTGAATTGGAGGAAGCTGCACTTGAGCTTGTGACAGGTGTCCCCATCTGTAGCATAAAAGAAAGGAAACAGTGAAAAGTCTCCAAAGAAATGGGTGGAAAGTATCCAGATGAAAGGATTTCTTATGCTAAGTCCTTTCTTATGAAAATACTATGTCTTTCTAAACAAGTATCTTCCCTGCAGAAGTCCAAAATGCAAATAGTACACTATGAAGGTTTCTGCAACATACTTGAAAACACATAAACTTCAGGACTTATACACAAAGTGCAATCAAAGCGTAGAGGTCACAAGCCACTATCAATTTCCCACTTCCCTCCCCAAAACATTTAAATGAATATTTACTACCCTAACTTACTCCTAAACTTCTCAGAGAACTCCTCCTAATTCAGGCAATGTTTAACCAGTTTAACAAAACTACAGAATAAATTAGTCCATTTATTGGTAGAGAGACCATTATCGAGAGAACAAGTCACGTCAAGATTTATACTTTGGAAATTTTCGGTAAAGTTCTATGCCATTAGATTGCTGTAGCTGACTAACACATCCCTTCACCCACCCAAAGCACCCTTATAAACGACAAACTAACGGGATTAAAGAAAGAAGTGTTTTGCCTACTCCTTTCTTCCCCACGTGCTTACAGAACTTCTGTCTGGTTTCATGGCTGTTATAAGACAAACAAAAGAATCTTTTAAAATTCATTCAAGCACTACACTGAATTAAACTTAAGAATCAACACAAGCAAGAAACTTAACCAGTCATTTCCTAGGCCTCCTCAATAATAAACAGACACTGTGATCCAGCAGCAATGTGAAGAATACAACAACAGATTCCAGGCTCTGAGATACCTTACCTGTCCCGCACTTGGAAAGAGTGGTTTAGTAACTGGAGGCTGGGGGGTAGGTGCTGTTGCAGCAGGAGCTGGAGGTCTGTTAAGAATGCCCGGTGCTGTAACAGGCTGTGCTTGCGTCATTGGAGGCATCCCAGGACGAGGACCAACAGGTGGTGGCATACCTACAAACCCCACAGAATTGGTAACAGATCAAGCTGAAGGAACTAAGAATATTCCTGTTCACGGTGTTCCTCAGAACAAAGTCTCCGCCAAGAAAGATGTATTTTTAAGGCAACAGCAAAATAAAACATGATAAAAGGTCATGTCATCAGTCACCAATATATGTCCATGCATAGGCACCTTCAGAGAAATACTGTGAATTGTGTCTTCTACTAGACATTCTATGATGAAGTTTACACTCTTAGTAAATCAATGCAATTAATGCAGTAACTGTTCCCAACACAGTGTCAATGCTGCCAAGCATGTGGATAAGACTGTTACAAAACTGAAAAATACAGCCATTATTAACAGTATCAGAACCTCAACCAAAGCACCAATCAGCTCTGCTGTGACCAAAACACAGATCAGCTTTGCTGTACTGAAGACCCACGGCAGAGTAGTGACACAAGGCTATTTTTTGTAGCCTACCATCACAATAAATGCACTTCCTAAGTGCAAGGATCTAGAAAAGGTTCAGAGACAGGAAGTCAACAGTTCACATGGGTTCCAGCATGTTACTGTGCAGAATAACTAGGCCTAATGGCTTGCCCCCACTCCAGTGAGAAATACAAGCAAAACAACAAATGTCAAACCATCACAGAATAACTGCTGGTCAGGTGGAACACCCTGAGAACTGAAGGCTGCTTAAAAGCTGCACAACTTCAAGAAACATCCCTTCTAGCTATGGTAAAAGACCAAACTTCCAGTTAGTTTCTTTACATAGTAAGTTCACTACTTGGGTTTATCACCAGCATTTTCATCATTAAGATTTTCCAGCTGCAGCTACAGACATTAAAAAGAGAGACAAGGCAACACAGAAGCCAGAGAAAGTGCACTAAGAAAACTATATTCTTTTTTTAACCTTTACAATGGTACCAAACAATTATTTATAAATAAAAGCCATAAATCAACCCCTTTAGCTGTGCACAAGAGTGGCTTCTGTGGCAATCAATCCACACTAAAGTGGTGGCGTAAGTCTGTATAGTCTATCTATATTCTAAATCTCAGTGGAAATAAAGAAATATAATTTAGCTCTCACCATAGTACGAGTTCGACAACCCTGACCTACCTGGTGGCATACCAGGCATAAGAGGTGGTATTCCTGGCCCAGGAGGCATCATTCCACCCATTGGCATCATCCTATTAAACAGAAAATGAGCACTGGCATGAATACTCATGATAAACTGTTAAGACAATTGGCAGATATCTGTACTGGATAAAGAACTATGGTAAATAATTTCAAGCTCTCAACAATTAGAAATGTTTATTGACAAGAAAAAGCAAAACAAGCCCAAGAGAAAACAAGAAAGCCCCCAAAGACTTATTTGAACTTTAATACCTCAAGCTTTCCCTTCCACTATTATCAGATTCCCAAACAGGTGTCTGTTGAAATCTATTTCAGGCTTTTAGTTTCAGCAGAATGTTCCAAGAACCTGATCTTAGTATACTCTGAAAATTTTAAAGTAGGAAAATCAGCTAACTGCAATCACACTAAACTGGCTGTACATCTGTGATCAGTCCTTTCTGACACCACAAGCCTACTTGTGCTTATAGCACACTTATGGTATTTTAAAACATTCTCCTTCCTTTAGTCAATGACAGACAACTCAAATCTGTGAAACTATCCACAAAACACTGATAAAAGCAGAGCAGAGATGACAGGGTAAGAAAGCTTCTGGAGTTTTGCTTACAGTATATGCTCCCTACACTACGGACAGAAAGGTGCAAATTTCTTTTTTTTTTTTCCTTTCCTTTTTTTTTTTTTTTTTTTTTTTTAAGAAGTAGTCCTTATCAAGACATTTTTCCTTCATATTAAAAACAGGTTTGGTGTTCAGTTTTTTTTTTTCCCCTCACTAGTGATACATGGAGGGGAAAGAAAAAAAAAAAAAGTCTTGGACTTCCTAACAGAAAGCTGGCAGCTAAATGACTTTTTTTTTTAATCCTTACCTACTGCACCATACAATACATATTCCCCAACTAAACCCTCTATTAGGTAAACAAAATAAAGGAATGCTTACTACTATAGTTCGCAAGATAAGCAGATGCATAGCAGCCAAGAGCACACCGAAACCCTGCTAAGCAGCAGTTTCTATTGTCAAGACAGCTTCACCACTGCTGTTCCCAAACCAAAACCAAATCATCATAACCAGGCAAGCACTCATTCTGCAAAGCAAACACTACCCAGTTATATTTTTACTCTCGTCTACCAAAGGGAACAACCAGTGCAGCAGCAATAGTGACCAGCACCATAGCAGCATCACCTCTTTTTTGGGTTAATGCTTGGGGAAGGCAAAGTCAGTCCTGACACCATTTTTGACAACTATATGTTAAGACTACCTGCTGCCACCAGAAAGACAATTTTCTGAGAAACTCCATAAATAGTGCTAGAAATAGCGTCACACTAAAAACAAAGTTGCTTCCTAGATCCTCAATCTTCTTTGTTAATTTTCAAACAAAGGATCATCAGATTAAACTAAGCAAAATTTAAGATTAATTACGTACAAGCATAATAACAAAGAGTTTACGAAGGACCAAAAGATTAAGAGTTTAAGCACCAGCAAGCCTGATAAAATTCTGTTCTGTTTCCACCCAAAAAAAACTAGTCATGATGTGCATCCACAAGATGTGTAACTATGAGATGACTTAAATTCACAGACTGTTAAAACATATACATCTCAGAAGAGAACTTTTCACCTCAGTGGACTTAAGACTTAGAAACAAGGTTGCTGCAGTTACATCCTACGCTGTAAAGAACCCAGCACATGAAGCTGTACATGTTCAAGAGAACTTATAAGCCCCTAAGGGTCTATCTTGTTAATATTTTGTAGAATGCACTTCTCATAACACAGTTTTGCAATATTCATTTAGATAAAGCATAAAAACTTCAGCTATTATACAGTAACAAAACCTAATGAGACATTTCCCCCAAATTCTTAGGCAATATTCAGAGGTTTTCAGTAAGAGAATTTCAAGCTTATCAACAACATGACATAAAATGGCATAATGAATGTACCTAGAATTACATTAATGAGATGCTTACATGTTTCCACCACAAAATGACTGCATGTATTTTCTCTGTTGATGTAATCTGTGAAAATTTATGACAAAATCAAAAATCTAACTGTGACTTTCCAAACACATTGTGATAGGGTATGGTGTCAACCCCATAAAACAAGCATAAAAAAACAACATCTTACTTATGCTCAAAATACAAGAAAAATTTAAACGATCTAGTATTTTTTTCCCCCTGTTAGGCTGATGACTGATAACCATAAGCACAATATACGTGCAATACATAAAGGAACTGTGGTTCACAGAAGGCTCTAAACCAACACAACAAAACATTAATTATACTACTACTCAAAGTCAGGAGAAAGAAAACATCGTTTACACACAAACTCAGTTTGGCCATATTTTAACGTTGGTTTACAGCCATCCAGTTCTTTGGTTAGTCTTAATATTAACGTTACAGAATTTGCAGGTTCCTATGTACATTTTTCTAATTAGCTTTACTTTTTCCCTGTGACAGCTTAGAATGCATAACATGAACATGTAATACTAAGGATTTCTTGCTACTCACCCAGGCGGCATTCCAGGCATAACTGGAGGCATTCCAGGCATCATAGGCGGAACACCTGCCATTAATGGTGGTATACCTTAAAAGAAAAACAAATATTAAACAACTCTGACAACAGACATTTGTTAATGCATCAAATATAACAAAATTTAGACTGGACAAGTGCTTTACAGGAAGCTCTAAAAGACTGGGTTTTGAAATAATACTGCTTACAAACAGTGCAGTATAAAAGATTATCTGCAAATCTGACTTACTGTTTCCAGTCCAGCACTATATCCAGACTATAAATTTTCTGAAGTCTCCAACCAACATGCTTTAGCATTACAGAACATGAGACCTTGTTTTATTTGGTCATTGATCAAAATTACTTTCTCAATCTGTATGCGGCTTGTGCATAAACTTCCTGTTTTACATTAGCAGTCTCTAGATACAGGGCAGCCCTTCTGCCACGTTTACAAAATACCACAAACATAATTGGTAGACTAACATTTAAAGTACTGATCTGCCTCACTACCATGCTTCTTCAATCGAGGTGGCAAACATTTGGTACCTTAATCTACTTCACAGAAGAAAATGTGTGCGCACACACAGAGTGGGGGAAGAAAAGATGAAACTGCTTATGTGCACCTCACAAAACTCTTCTGGATCTCTAACACCCAGCATTAGAAAGGGCAGATAATTATTCCTGCATTCAAGCAGCAATTTGTGTTTCTCCTCAGCTTTTCAGTAACTAGCTTAAAACACCAGCTCACCTGGAGGCATCCCCGGTGCACCTGGCACAGGAGGCAAACCTGGCTGTGCCATCGGGGGAATGTAACCCTGCTGTGGCTGAACTTGCTGGGGTTGAAATGAAGTTGAAGCTGCAGATTCATCATCTTCATACTCATCAGAATCATCCTGTTGTTTCTTTTTCTGGCTCTCTGCTGAGAAGTAGAATGTGTATGATCAAACTGAAGACAAATAATATTCTAAGAAATTAATTTTATCTGTAATGACTGTCAACAAAAATGGGGGTCTTCCTTCATGTTAGTCTCACACTCTCCAGAGTAAACCAAAGCAGTTCAAACAAAAGTATACTTCCAACAGCAAAGAAGTCTAAGTATTTGGGCATCAAGCTTGTATCACCCCTGGCCTCTCCTCCCCTCACACTCAAAAATAAAACCCCCATCCCCATATTGATTAGGTAGTTGTTATAGCTGCACTATCATATAGCTATTTCTGAACAGGAAAAATAACTCAACCTTCTACACAACTGCAAAGAGAATGCATAAACCCAACCCCTTCTCTTCTGAGAAGCAAGACCTGCGTCACACAGTGTAGTATCGGTAAGAAACAGCCCACAGAGATAAAAGATAACTAGTTAGATTACACTTTACCCTGAGTTTTTTGTTCAAGTAACCTCCTCCGTTCCTCCATATCTTTTTCTGGAATGCCCTCCATGCCATAGATTTCCAGTTCAATGTCTGTTCTTCCAGGAATAGCATTTGGAACAGCATCTATTGTTTCTTTATGTACCTAAAGAAAAGGAGAAAAAAGAAAAAAAATCATCCTGACCTCAGATCAGATTCCACAGCTCTCCAGTCAGTTTCACGATAGAAAAGGAACATCCTTAATGAAAAGAATCTCTCTGGCCAAGCATTTTCTTGCTATGTTCTCCCTAATCAATGCTAGCTACTATTAGCTTCTAAAACCAGTTGATATAAACTTGTCTTATAAACACCAAGACAGTACAATTCCTTCAATCCTCCTACACCCCAGGAATGATGGCAGAGATCTCTACTGCATCCTCTTCACCTGACTGCTGACACAGCAGGACTCCTGTTCTAGGAACAGATGATTCCCCCCCCCCACACACTTTTTAAGACTCTGGTAGCCCCCACCCCACCACCACTGTAAGTTCTCTATTAATTACAGTTTAGACATTGTTAAGAAAATCTTACTACAAGTCTAAAACTTCTTACCTGCATGCAATGTATAGCTAAACCAGGTCCTGTATACAGTTTCTTATGACATATATGGCATTTAAAGTGCTTTGCTTTTTGATGCTGTATAAGGATTTTTTCATCATCAAAATCCCTGTTACAATACCTATTGAAGGCTGTTAAGGAAACATTTAATCCTGAAAGTGACCTGTGTAACACTAAGCTAATTAGCATCACTGTGATTTGCCCTACAGAAAACAAACAAACAAAAAACAGTATTGGAAGGATCTCCGAGCATTAAAATCATACATCCATGAAATATTGAAACCAAACTTCCCCGACACCATCCAGAACTTCCCTCTTCAGCTGGGTACAAAACTGGCAAGATGTGTGCAGACAATCAGAATCATCCTTTGATTCCATATTTTGACACATGGTTTTCAAATCCTAGTTATTGCCTAACAGGCTCATTCTTTCTCTGCATAGCTGTAGATAAAAATAGTTACTAAAGCATTAAAGGAGAAATAGACTTGAAATCCACAAAAGGGAAGTGATGTTATAAACTTAGAATACCTGACTGTTTAGCAAGCATTGGTAGCTAACATTTGTAAGAGATCATGGGTTTCAGTTAAAAAATCCTCTCCTTTTTCAGTTATCCAGCTATCAAATCTTATAAGGCTGCATAATTCACTGCAGTCATTAAAGAACTGTTTTTAAACAGAAAGATTTTAAGTGAAGACCTTTCCCGACACTTATGAAGCAAAAAGCAATTGCCCATCTGCAGGTCAGCATTAATATTTCAGCAAACACTCCACACACATCCTCCTGAGGAAGACAAATACACATTTGTTATTTATTAACTGCTCCTTCTTAAGGTGTCCTTCACTTCCACCAAAACTAGAAATATATTAATATGCACATTAGAAGCACAGATGCCTCCCAACATAAAACTGTAAGAGACCTCCAAGTGGCTTATACGTTAAACAATCTTAGGTATGGGCAGAAACTCTTCAGAGAAGAGAGAAAAGGTAAACCTGTAATCACCGCCCAACAAAAAGCAGACTATGAAGGAGCAATCTAAGAAAACCCAACAGTATTTCTGGATACTGAGAAATTACACGGGATTTGATTGAACAACGGTTACAAATGTGAAAGCCCCCTCCGATTTTAAAAAAGTCCCTTTAAAATATATCTGCCCCAATTCTTCTTGAATAACTGTATTTATCAAAGGTATGGTTTTCTTTCGTTAGTATTCTTCCCCCTGAGAGATAAAGACCATTCTCCATTTTCCCCACGACCCCAGCACAGGAGAGCCAGGAACAGCCGGCGGCCGGGAGAAGCTGCGGCCTGCCCCGGCTTTACGAATCGGATGTGAGGCCGAGGCCTCAGGCGAGTAAGGCGGGAGCGGGCGGACTCGGCCGCGCGACAAGGCCGGGGGGGGAGGGGGGGAGGGAGGAGGAAGAAGCAGAAGAAGGACACGAACCAGGCCCCATCTCTGCACTGAGGAGTACAGAAACAAAACACGGCCGAACACAAAGCCAAAGCGGGCGGGGGGGTTGGAGAGAAGAGCCCCACGCTAGAGGAATGAGGAAGGGACGGGACAGGGCAGGAGAGAACAGAGACCCGAACGAGCCAGGCCGCTCCCCTCCCCCACCCAGCCCTCCCCACCCGCCTCGGCCCACACCGAAGGCGACCAGCACCACGGCTTCCGCTCCCTCTTCTTCTTACGGCCCGGGGCGG
>JANIJG010021840.1:0-24062 GCA_024611175.1 Megaceryle torquata
AACCCACCCCCAAAACAAACAAAAACCCCAACCCAAACAAAAAAAAAAAAAACCAAAAAAAAAACCAAACAAAACCAACCAAAAAAACCAACCAAACAAAAAATTTTCCCCACGGATAGATGTAGAAATGCCTCCTCACCTGCACATCCAGAACCTGGGCTAGATGGGAACTTCTGGTGCCTTTTTATAACAATTTGGAATTAGAACTATTTATGGATTTCTTAAATTTGTGGATTTTAGGATATAGTCCACCCTCATAGGTGGGCTTTCTAGACAAATTTTTCTTACTTTATTTTTAATCTGCCTTAAACAGATTTGTTGTCTTTTTTTTTTTTTCCCTCAATCTTCTTTGCAAATATTTTCTCTTATTTCAGAATTCCCACCTTTCTTCATTGGTTCTCACAATATTTATATATTTTTTTATTTTTAATACTAGCCAGCACAGCCCTTTATTATCTGAAATCTTAAACCAGTGTTTGTCAGTCTGTCTTCTTGAGACTTTATTGTCACTGGAAGAATTGTTCTTTAAAACATCAAATAATCTGGAAAACCATTTCACAGTCTAGCTAGCTTGTTTTCAGAGACTTGGTCATGTCACAGTATCATAAACTGTACCTGGGAGCTCTCTCCTAACATTTGGTTCGTTTCAGCACACACTTCAGGGAGCATTTTCCTGGGCTGCTGGGCTGGGACTGGGTGGTAGGGCTGTGTGGGCCAGCATGGCTTTAACTCCTGCCACTTACCTGTTCCAGCCTTGCCCTGAATAATTTGATAATTCAAGCAATTATCAGCACCTTACTGCTTCGCTAATTGGACCAAGACACACCTTCCGTAGATGTCAGCGCCTTTGTCTGTAACACCCAAAGACAAGTGTGGTACGTAGGTGTGCAAAACCAGATGCAGCCTTTCCATGCTCTCAGAAGACTATTTTTTTATTAGAACTGATGATTCAAGGTAGTTTTATGTGAGAAGGTAAATTAGCATGAAAAGTTGGGTAGTGTTTGGAGGAGATAAAAATAATCTTATCTACCACAGCCTTCAAATTTACTGGAAATGTTGCACCTCCACATGCTGGGTTTCAATATAGTAGGGTTGTGTTGTTTTTGGCTCACAGGCTGGATTTTAGCCATAGGTTGCTCTCCCACAAGGAGGGCTGAGGAGTGGCTGTTCAAACACATGTTCAGTCTGGAGTAGGTGACGCGGCCTCGGTACCTCTGCAGGGTGGCTCAGAAACCTGTGTCGTGACCTGTTGCCATGCTGCTGGGCTTGGGATGCGTGTGGATGGACCTGCCAAACCTTAAGCTGCTGCTGGGAGCAGGAGGGAAGGGAGGAGTAGAAAAGTGGGGAGAAGATGACCCCAGCACTGCTAGGGAGGCTTTGGGAAGGTGGGAGGAGGAGGTGTTTTCTCTTGGGTAAAGATACCTGTCAGGCCCCTGAGTCCACACAGTCACTTCTGCACTTTATGGGGTGGGGGGAAGTGAAACTAGATGGAGATTCCTGTGGCTCCTGCCATGATCAGCCATATTTACTTACAGCTGTCAAAACACCATGTTTGAGCACAGCCCTTACTGAAAGGTCATCTGCTGTTTAATACAATGTCTTAACTCTGTTTAAAGTACTGTGAGAAAAGGAGGCTGTGTTGTGAGTCGGTGTGTCCATGGCTCACCATAACAAACTCAGCAAGTTTCATGGCCCACCACTTGAAACCCAGCCTGAAGTAGGGCCCTAACAGTCTTTGCTAGGTGACACTATGATGGTGCATATATGGCAGTGTCACGTACTGTAGTCACATAAATCGTGTTAAAGCAGCTATTGCATTGACATGTGCTGTTTGGAACTTCTGGAGAGAAGCTGTGCAATCTTGAACTTGCCTGCATTCTTGAGCATTCACATTGAAACTTCAAAAGCAAAGCTTATGCAGAGAAAGCATTAAATATTTTATTAATAGATTGTATTCTTAATAAATCTTTGAAAACTCACAGAACATTTCATATTTTTTTCTTAAAATACGAGTAACTGTGCATGTAGAAGATGAAATTTGGAGATGAAAAATGTATTTTCCCTTGCCGGATTGTTGTTGCAGTTGTGGTGAAAGTCTTATATAAAAGTTTGTCAGCAGCCATTCCTAATTAACTCATGGCAGCATGCCCGGTGTGCACACATTCATGCTCTCTCTCCCTGTGTGTAGATACACATCTCTAAGAGAAACAGCTCCTTACAATTAAATAAATTGAGTAATTACTTTAATTGACACACACATTCCCCAGAATAGCCCATTTAATTTTGTTTAGGCATTTCCTGACTGATGTCTCCTTAGTTTCTAATAAATAACCTATTGTAAAACTTGCTAATAGAAGATTTTTGTAGTGCAGTAGTTTCCAAGGTTAAATGATTAAACTTGTCAGCCATGTAGTCTTGGTTAGACTGGGGCTTGCAAATGGACTGTAGAAAAGTAAAACCAAAAACCCACAGGAATGTGGAGGTATGATGATGCACTTTGACATGCTTTGCTTCAGTTTGCGTTTTGTGGAGGTAAGATGTTTGAATAGATGCTGTAGAGAAAGATCCAGGATAGATGTTACATGGTGAACATGGTTTTAAGTTTGCATTCAGGTACATACCAGTATTGTTCTCTTTCTTTCTGTCTAGAGATTAACATGTATGAATACAGTTAGAATTTTAAAATGTAGATGTTTCCCTTGGTATAAATTGATAAACAAAAGCTTTGCCTTTTGGTATTTCTTGTACTATACTTCTCTTTTAAGCCCCAGTTATCAAGCAGGAGGATTCTGGGAACACCCACCTGGTGCAGGTTATTCTCGAGGGAAATGGAGGACAGTGCAGAAGCTGGCTGCTGCTGGAGCAGGGCAATCTCCCAGCTCACACCCTGCAAGGTGGTTAGGGGCAGTACTGGCCCCATTTTCTCTGGGTGCAACTGCACTATGCACAAAGACTCTGCTTGTGCATTTTTCTAGTGGGGCTGCAGAGAACAGGACCTGTCGGAGGGCAGAGGCTGAGCGGGTATCATTCCTTTGCATCACGTTATCCGTTGTATAGCAGTGGTTTTCAGTGAAACCCAGGTCTTATGTAACACTTTATTCCTTTCGCTTGTTGGCTCTAAAAAGTCTGCTCACGTGTACAGGCAATAGGTTATTCCTCAGTGACTGGTCCTGGTACCTGGCAACGTTTTGCAAAATCAGCTCAACTAGAGATATGTGTACTTTGCCAAAGAAAATGAACCTACTCAACATACATACATTTTTAACTTAGGTAGCATTTTTTTTAAATACATGTAATTGTTACCTATGTAAACAGTAAAGTTCCTGAGGTTGAATAATAAGAGTAGTGAAAGAATATATCAGTGTCCTTTTCTGAGTGGGAACAGAAGTAATTCTGTTCAGTGATTTTTATTTTCCAGCTCAGTTCTTCTAACTGCACTGTCTGAAGTTAGCTGCAAGTTTTATCAGGGAGTTTCTTCTTCTAGCAGTGATAATACCCCATGTTTAGAGAGAGTTCCAAGGATTGGTGTGCAGACCAAGGCCGCTGCTGGATCTTGTGTTACCCCGTTGTGGGTGCAAAAAGTAAAAGGCCGCATCTGCAGGGAGGAGCAGACAGGCCAGGTGACCCCAAACTGACCAACAAGGGATTCTAGCCCATATACATCATATTAATTCTAAAGCTGAGGGATCAGGAGGGTCGTCTTCTTCTCTTTGCTCCTTGGCCTGATTTGCTGGCTTGGCTCAGGTCCTCTTCTAGTTTCTTCCTCAGACCATCTGAGGAGAACGCTGTCTGTTCTGCCTTCGATCCCAATCTGTGTGTTCCTGAATCCGGTAGCAGAATCCAGCTCCTGAACACAGCTTCCATCTGCTTCTGGGCCCAGAAAGAGACTCTCCCAGTGCCTGCTCCACAGCATCCACTGTGGTGACAGTGATGTAATTACCATCGGGGGGTTGGGTTTGATACTGGTTTTGCATATATTTTTATATGTTCCATTTTTATTATTATTGTAATTTGCATTGAAGCTGTTCTAGTTTCCTTTTCCAATCACTAAGTCTCTCTCCCTTAATCCCTTTCTCTGCTCTTTTGGGGAGGGAGGGGGGTTAACAGAGAATGTCTGTTACAGGTCTAAGGGGCCACCCTGACCCTAAACCGTGACAGTCAGACTTCAAATGATGTTGCTTCTGCTTTTTTTTTTTGTGTGTGTGTGTCTTTGCTTGGAAACATTTACAGGGAACTCATTTCCTCATGTCTGTGTTAAACTTTTATGAACCATTTGGTACTAGCTACGTTCCACATGATGTATCAGGCAGCCGATAGTAGGGACTATACGTAGTTTCCTGTCATGTAACTTCAGCCATAAAAAAATTAAGAAGCATGTGCTCCATAGTTAAACCTCTATATAAAACAGGGAAGTTAGGGCCTGTAAAGGTCAAGTTTGTCTGCTAGATAAATGCCTTAATGAGGGTGATGTGAATCGACTTCTCTGTCTGTCTTTGGGGACATGCAGAATCCAGATGATTAGCTCAGAGATGGCATCTAGCTTTTAAATGGCTAATGTGAAATGAAATTAATCCTGTCTTAATGTGATCCCCTATGTTGGGAAAGGACAGTGTTACACATTTGAGGGTGGCACTGAAGAGTGCCTTGGTCAGAAGCCAAAAGCAGCTTGCAGTATAGGCAGTATGAATATACATTTTCAGTGTCTGCAAAAACATATTTGGGAATGCTGTCACTACTTTGAATCCTCCCTGTCATTTTAATGACATACTGTAACTCATAAGCATTTGTTTTTCTGAATAACCCAAAGTAGGAGTGAAATGATTCACTTGGAAGGTAGGGGCTTGGATACTTGGCTGACACATGGAGAATAAAAATTCATTTTGAAGTTTGCAAAGGTGAATATGGAAGATGCACTGCCGTTGTAAATAGCAGTTGGGAAAGGGAAAAGATGAGTTATGACCACTAGGCTTTAAGTCATCTTTCATACTTGTAGTGGAGTTTTTGAGCTGATATCTCTTGCAAGGTGGTAATGTTTAGTGTCCATACGCAAGCCGCTTAACTGCTATACAATAACACTCCTAAGCATTAGGACTTTTTTGAGATTTTCTTACACTGTTATTTTTCCAGGGTTTAAATGCTTTGGATTGTTATCTCCCCAGTGGGGATATTTTTTTTAAGACTTAGCAAAACTTTTGGAAATTTCTTTCAATACAGACATATAAGGAAAAGCGTGCTTCATTTTAGCAGCAATATTTGAGACTGTTAAGAGCTGAGATCTTGTAGTAATCCTAGTAAGGAATATAAGTATTGGAAATAATTTCTGAAATAAACATCTGCATAGATGTTGAATAACTTTTTTTTTTTTTTAAGTAGTAAAAACTTCATGATTTTAGTTGGTCTGTATGTGATGATTAGTTTTCCCCAATACAGACTTAATGTACTAAAAAGCTAAGCTTTCAGTTGTGCTTGGTCCATTTCAGTATGCAAGGTGAGCGATGGTTCCTTCTCCTTCAGTGGGTTGTCAGCCTTGTTGAGCCAGCCCATTGCAGGGAAGTGGGTTGCAGCAGGTCTGAGCACTGCACAGGGGCCAGGAGCCTGCCCTGCCAGTCACTTCTCTGCACTTGCATGCTGCCTTCCACCACTGAGCTACTAAATAAAACACCCTTTTTTGTTTTGCCTTCCTTCTTGACTTAAGAAACCTAAGAAATGTGTAGTCCAGTATGTCCCGTAGGAGGTCGACCTTTTTGCACAGCGCAGGGTTTGCTCAGCAAAGGAGGCAGTGATGCACACTGAATCCCCATCAGTTTGGGGATTGCCTTGCTCTCTGCCAGTTTATGTTTCCTGTCTGCAGCATGTAGTTTTCTGACAAATCCACTGACGTCTGTAATCTATAATTAGGTTTATAAGCTTCTTCAGACCTTTTGGATTGCTTTTTTTAAAATAATGGAATACACCATTCTTATTCCATGGACTTTTCTGACATATTTTCCAGAGAAAGCTTTCTTGGTTGTTTGTTGGTGTGGTGTGTGGTGGTTTGGTTTGTTTTGTGGTTTGTTTTTTTTTTAATTTTTTTTATTCTAAAATAGGTAGGTAAAGATTTCATTTCCATCAAGAAATGAACTGAAATTACCTGGTACAAGAGACTGTGACATAGAAGAATAATAATTTTTTCCTGGCAGTACTGAGCATAAGTGTTTTTCAATAGGCTAAAGTAAATATCTATTTCTAAAATTGGATTCACATGGTAGGTTTTTCTGCCTTAAAAAAAAAGATAATTAAAATGTCACTCTTTTTCCTGTGTTAATACATGAACATTTGGCAAAATAAATCACTTCTGTCACCAGCTATTGGTGTGAGGCTGTTCTGTGTGAATGTTGCTGTTTGCCTCAGGAGGAGCTACAGCCTGGAAAGGGGGGCATTTTTGTATTTCACTAAGTGTGTGTGTGTATGTGTGTCTACCTATCTGTTGGTCAATCTATACATGCATATGCATACATACACATCATATACAATGAGTGTTACTGCACAGTGTTCCTTTCATGTCTGAGAAGGAGCATTCCCTGCACCTCCCCTGCCCAAGTGTCATTTCTCTTCAGTGCTTCCTCATTTTCACGTATTTAGTCTGTACTCTACAGACTTTTTATTTTTCCTCATTATTTGCATTTTAGGAATATTCTTATTATTACTTTCTGTACCACAGATCATAATAGTAATTTTTAAAGAAACCTATAAGAAGTCTTCTTTTATTGCAAACACCGCAGCATGAAATAGTAAATATATTCACACCATGCTGTAGGTAAGCAGTTTTAATGTAATTTTCTGTGTGTTTTGGAGAGTTTTGATTCTGCTAAACTTACCTAAGGGATGCTGTCACATTTTCTGCCGATCAGCTCTAGTTTCCCTCTTCAGCTCCCTGTAGCATAGGTTTTGGAGGACTCGCTGCTGTCCTGGTTTTGTAGGAGGGATGCTGTACCTGTTTTGGTATCTACTGTGATGTAGCAGTCTACAGAATCTTTTGTATGTCCTTTTGTCCCTTACAAGCCCCAGTGACTCCAATCAGTAAGCTGGACGTGTAAGAAAATTAAATCATCTCCAAACCATTTCTGTTGGTAATTTTTTTTTTTTTTTTTTTTCATTATTTTGAAATTCCTTTAGACCAGGGGAATTTTCAAGAATTTACACATTTGGCTCAGCTGTTTCTTGGCATCCTTATGTTCATTTAAGGAAGTTCATATATATATTTGTAGGAAATACATTCTGGAGCTTAATCCAAAGGTTTGCAAACTTCTTGGCTCTCCATAAAGCCAATCCCATGCATGTCTATATCTGTGGTTTTTTGCAAATTTCACTGTAATATGTTGGCAGTTCTGTGGTCTTCTGGAATTCTGCCTCAGTGTACATACATCTCAGTTCTGTTGCTGGTTTGGTTTTGGGTTTTGTTTGTTTGTTTGTTTCTTTTTATATGTTGCTGTTCCTTCACAGTTACATTTTTTACTGTCACTTGTTTCATTTTCCAAAGCACAAGTTCTCGGTAATTTACTATTACTGTTTTTGCCACACTTAGGATTTTATTTTATTTTATTTTTATTTTATTTTTCTTTATGTAATGTTTTGGACATTGCTTGTTCTTCTTGGGGGTGTGCAGAATTTTAGTCACAATACTGCTGTGGAAATGGGACTTCTGGAAGACCTGCTTCCTTGAAAGTGTTTGCATGACTTTTCCATGAACATACAGTTCTTTTAAGATTCTTTATATGTTCTTACTTAGAGTTAATAAATAGTATACAAAAACTTCATTTGAGAATAGTTTTCTGAAAATTAACAAATGCTTTTGCACTTGCACTAAATGTAATCCCCTCCCTTACAGATGCAGAGAGAAGAAGTATGATTATTACAGCCTGCCGAAAACCTCTGTTGTGATAGCTTTTTATAATGAGGCGTGGTCAACGCTACTGCGAACTGTTCATAGCGTTCTTGAGACATCTCCAGATATACTTTTGGAAGAAATTATCCTTGTAGATGATTACAGTGACAAAGGTAGGAAGAATAATTCTAAATAATGTTGAGGGTATTTTTTTGTTGTTGTTGTGTGGTTTGGGGTTTGTTTGTTTGGTTGGTTGGTTGGTTGTTTTTTTGTTGTGGTGTTTTTTGTTTGTTTGTTTGTTTCCCCCTTCCTCTTTTCTCAGCCAGTCCACAGGAGGAAAAGATACACTGGTTGGGTAACATACCATAAAACTGTATGACATAGGCATCTAATTGGAAAATAGTTTTCCCTGTGGCATACCAGAGTATGGATTTTCTGGCTCATAGTTCATAAGCAAGTTTCAGTATCATCTGGTGTATGCAGGCAACTCACAGAGGGTTGTGAAGGTGACTCAGCCTTGATTTGCCTATCTATGGCCCTATCTATGCAGAGATGATACAGGGGGAGCTGTGTAGATGGCTCAGCCTTGAGTTGGTCATAAACCTCAAGCCAAACGGGGCAATGCTGCACCACACAAAGAACGGAAATGTGAGCTGAGCCTTGCAGTTCCTCAGCAAATGGTGTGTCCTGAGTCTTAATTCAAACCACTGTTCAGCTTCCTGAGAAAGTAAGATAAGGAGAGCCTAGAGGGCTTCAGTGGTGGTTTCAGACAATTTTGGCATAATCCAATTGGGCATAGTTTTGTCACAACCACCTGGAGGGTTTCAGCCACAACTCTGTATTCAAACTGTATAATCAGTCATGTAAACTGGGGGACAAAAGTGCTGAAATTTAGCTTAGATTCTGGGGAGGTGCCTCTTCAACACTCACCTGCATGGAGACCCTTCCCCCTTGGTCAGGATATCAGCCAAGGTGACTTTTCTAAGATTGAGAGCCCTTATCTAGGGTGGTAAGTGAATATTTAGCATGGTGTAAGTTTGCAAATGTGGGTGCTTAACTAACGTGTATAATATTTAGCATGCTTTCTTATTTGTTATAGCGTATTCTTGCTTTTAAGTTGTAATAGTGCATTCTTCCACTGTATCCATAAAACCCTGCATTAGTAGTGTGTTAGACTTCAAATACATGATTTGCTTGGGCCTTACAGTTAAACCTGTGAGTTCAAATAAATAATTTGCTTAAACAGCACAGTTCAGTCTCTTTTTGCTACAATCAGTGAAAAATTTGACTTCTGGACCAAATATAGTTTAGCATAGAGAAACGTGTTTGCCGTGTTGTAACATGAATGCTTGCATATATAGATAACGTACAGTCTGGTCAGAGTATTTCAAGTTTCCTAATTTGAGCAAGTTTCACTTGCTTGAAGGTTGCCCTGGTGTCTAGTATAGTGAGAGCTACCCAGTTATCTGTTTTTCTTTGAATTACAGGATATAAAGACAAAGCTGGCATTTTACACACACATGTGAATTGTGTTAAGAATAGAGCTTTTACGTGGAAAAAGTTTTACACAACATTTGAGAAGCACTTAACAATTTGGAAGTAAATTTCAGAGGGGAAATGAATCATTCAGTTTCTTCAAAGTAACTTGGATTTGTGTCCATCCAAATTCTGTGCTTTTTCCTTGTCCTAACATAGACAGGATAGAAGAACCAGAATCCAAAATGCTGGTATCTTTAAGGTACCACTGTACTTAACAAACTACTGAAAAAAGAGTTTTCAGTGGCATGACATAAACCAGTTGTTCCAGAATCATATTCTTTTTAATTTTTTTTTTTACAGAACACCTAAAGGAGACTCTGGAAAACTATGTGGCTGGCTTACGCAAGGTGCGTCTTATCCGTGCAAATAAGCGAGAGGGGCTGGTCCGAGCCCGGCTGCTGGGGGCATCTGTGGCAAAAGGAGACATCCTGACATTCCTGGACTGCCACTGCGAGTGCCACGAGGGCTGGCTGGAGCCGCTGCTGGAAAGGTGAGGTTGTGCTCTGGGCTGGTTTTCTGTCCTGTTGCAGAAGAGGAGACTCGGTACATACACTTCTGCAGTGGAAAAATGGTACGCATTTAACGAAGGTTAACAAAGTCTGGTCCCTGAGGCACTGCCAGTGTTTGTTTCCTGATGGTAAGGTAGTGAATGGAAGTGTGGAAGATCAGGAGGCGGATTTTTGCTTTCTCCTGAGGAACCAAGCTGATCTTTTTCTTCAGAGAATGGAAAGTTTTGTTTTCAGGAAGAGGAATCCTCCCTGAGCTTTGAAACTGCCTCGAGCATGGTGACTACTTATGTCAGCCTGGGTGGTGGATGAGAACATCTGGCAAGATGCATGCCATGAGACGTCCCCTGTTACAGGGCACATACAAAGCAGTTTGGAAGAGAATTCAATAACCTTAGTCTTCCCAGTCCTGAGCTAATCCATCTCTCTCTTCAACTGGAGTGAGAGTTTCAAAAGCACATGCTGTCATGAGGGGTGTGAGTCTTCCTGGTTTCTAGTTGAACTTGTGTTCTCAAACTCCCCATGTCCATTTGGAATTTTATTTGGAATTTTATTTGGAAAAATATTTTAATATTTTTCCTTAAAATTGTCAAATTTAGCTTGTTTCTAAATTTCACACCAAGTGTATTCCAGATAACTGTGGGGTATAGATAGTGTCAAGTAGAAATCAAAGAATAAGCATGGTTTTAATGACTGTTCTCTGAAGAAACAGTATGTAGCTGTGGAGACAATTCTGTATTTTCTTCACTTATTTAGAAAACCACTAGATGGCAATCTTGAGGAAGGATTAGGATAATTCTAAGTGTAATAAATCGCCTTCTGTAAAAAGTTAGCCCTGGATATGTCTAGGAAATTTTTCCCTTCTTGCTGCAGATGCAAACATCTATCTGTAAGGGGATGTGTGCATGGCAAATCTCAACTCAACATGTATGGAAGCAGTACAACTGTGTTAACATTTGTCAGTGCAAGCAGAGTTGTATTTGTAAGCTGCCTGGGTGTTGTACCATCTAGTTAATACTTAACTTACAAAAAAGGTGATGGCTTTTCACTTACCTGATTCTTTTAATAACTGAAATCACATGCTAGCTACCTAATTTGTACTTCTTTTTCTTTACAGGAGCAAAAAAAGTACAAAGCATTTTTACATTTTATTGGGATTTTTTTTTCTCCATGTACGTATCATTAACATCAGTTTGTACATAAGCTTTATGCAAGTGAGACAGGAGATCTCAATATTTGTATAAGCTCTTCCGTGTGCTCTACCAAACAGGATTTCAATGGGAGATCATAAAGAAGAAAACAGCTGTGTCATATCTTCCCTCTGGCAACAAGGGACCATTTAATATTTAAGGCAGTCTTTGTCAGTGCAGACAATGCTTCTTTGGAACAGCTTCTGTTCTCTGCTGCATTTAACCACAAGAAGCTGCTCTAATTTCAGAGTTAGAGCCCTTTGGTGAGCCTGCGGTTTTTAAGCCTAATAATCCCATGAGGGATTGGAATACCCAAATCAGAAGATGCAGGGCAAAACCACTTACCAGCATCTTAAAGACAAACAAGTCAGTTTTTCACTGAACTGACAGGAGATCGACTAAGACTCGTAGAGAGAAGATTGCTAAAGAGCGATTTAGGAAAAAAGCCTTATCTTGAGCTTGTGTGCTTGAAGTTGATCTCTCTTGGTACTGACAGGTGTTTCCAGAAGTTGGAAGTGAAGGCAAAGGATCCTATGTTTTTTTTTTTTCTAAGGACAAGTGCTTTGGAAAGGAACCCAGAAAACCCTGCGCAGTACTGAGAAATGGGAGGAAGGAGTTTATCTCCTTGCAGAAGCAGACCTGCAAGAAATGTCAATTCTGTTGTATTCTTAGTATGATAAAGATCTTAACTATCTTTGTATCAGCCTCCCTGACAAAATTTGTCCTCCTGCAGTACTATCTTGTTTCTCCTTTTTATCTCCTATGTTGTCAGGGTTTCTGGAGGCTTCCTTCATATTTTGCTGTTTTGCTGTTGGAGATTTGCTTCTTGTGTGGCATGTTTGTTTTGGTTTGTTTGTTTTGGTTTGGTTTTTTTTTTATTTAAACTCATGACTTGTTTTTGAGTTACTGTTGTAGTGCTCAGTCTATTTTTTTGCAGATGATCACAGTTACAAGAACAACCACAAGCCAAGAGCCTATCTACTTTATTGATCCTTGCAGAATAATAGTCATGCTGCTTTCTAAATACCTTAAATGCAACTACCCGAACAAAACAAAATAGGTGTTTCTGTTGAGAATGTGGTGTTGGATACGGCAGCCAAGCCAGATGCTGAATGTGTAATCTCAAGCTGTTTGGCGTACCTCACTTGTACTGTCTGGGAAGGTTGATGCTTGCCAGGTGCCTACAGCTGAGTCCATCCTGATGCATCTTCCTTATGCACCCTCAGAAAGAAATCTGTGGTTATTCTTGTAGCTATCCTTTCCTTGTGCTGCAGCACGTGTTGAAAAGGAGTAAAACTTTGTGTTTGGTACCTGTAAAGATTCTCTGTTCTTGACAGTTCTAGTTTTTGAGAGACTTTTCTAATGGAAGTTACCCTTTTCTTTTAAAATCATATTAGGATTGCAGAAGAAGAATCAGCTGTCGTCTGCCCTGTTATTGATGTTATTGACTGGAATACGTTTGAGTACTTGGGAAATGCTGGTGAGCCACAGATTGGCGGGTTTGACTGGAGACTGGTCTTTACTTGGCATACTACCCCTGAAAGAGAACAAAAACGGAGGAAGTCCAAGACTGATGTGATCAGGTTAATTTTTATGCATCTTATGCAACTGAATGTTACAAGTGCTTTTGACTTCTCTTAAAAATGCCAGGTGCTGAAAAGTATTTCAGAAATGAGCATGTTGCTAAAAACTGCATATTTTGTTTAGTTCGTCTTTTTTCCAAAATAGCTCCTCCTCCCCATGCTCACAAAGAAATACTGCTCTAAAAGGTGAAATGCCCATGTAATCTTCCATATGGAATCCTTATTGCACAAGCAGTGTCTGTACTCCTGAAGGCAAATTCCCACGGATGCTTATCAGCACACAGGAAAGGTTGTGACTGATTAACTAATACTAAAGGATTTGTGCAAAGCAAAAATGTTGTAAAAAATGTATCGGGGTCAGTGATGAAAAAAGGAAAAAAGACATCAACGAGTAAGAACACAAAAGTAGTTTTGAAGACTTTATCTGTACCATAGCAATAGTGGTGGTTCCTTGCCCTGTTTTCAAAGTTGAACTGGTTTGCCAGTTCTTGGGATGAAATGATACAGCTCTCCCCACCACATAGGCCATGGAGGGCTGACTCATAGGAGAGCATCTGGATGTCAGTTGTAGTTGTGTTTTACTTTAAGACAAGTTACAATTAGTTGTTATTATTTGTTACTCCATATGGTATTTATAGGAGAGGTAAGGTAAGGGTGCAAACAGTGCATGTGGAAAATGGACATCCTAGGCAAAATCCTGATAGTTGAGTGTCTGCTACACTCAGTTTGGAAGTACTTGTATTTCAGTAGTGTACTGTTAGAAATGAATCAGTTGTTTGGCATTTTTAACATGAAAAGTTTTCTTAGTCCTTGCTTTTATTTATAATCTGATATTTTATGGACTAAACAAATAGAGATCTGGAATTTTTTCAGTCTTTTCTAGGCCACTTATGATGGTAATACTACCCAGTACTTCACAAATATTAATGAACTTTTCCTCAATTGAGAAAAGAGCATATTTTGTTTTCAATTGTAAAAGTGAGGCAGTAATTTGGTCCTTCTCAGCATATATTAGTTCACATCCTCCTGAAAAAAAAAGTTTCAAAATAGGGTAAATATCCTTAAAGCCCTTAGTTTAAATATGATGCTTTTCTTCTCCTTGACAAGAAGAATTGTCTTTGGCATGTCAAGGGGAAAATGATGAGGGATAATGCTTCATGGTAGCCTGAGGACTGTGAGCTCGGCAAGTGTCTGAAGGAGTGCTGAACAGTGGTGTCACAGACAGCTGCGTTTGGAAAGATGAGATCTGGAATGAGACAGGAGAGCTTGACTGGTTCTGGAGTTTGAGGATGGTTTTTGGTTTGTTTTTTTTTTTTTTTTTCCTTCTGTCTTGCCTCATCTCCCTTCATTCTTTGGAACAGCATATGACAGTGTAAGACAGTGTTGTTTCAAAGATACACCCAGTAAAATTAGTTTTGACAGATTAAGAGTAACTGATCGCTGCACCTATCGTTTGTTGGTATTTACCTCAACAGCAGTTTAGTAAAATTCATAAAGTGTCAGCTGAACTTAGTTCCAATCAGCTTTGTAAGCTTGGCACTTTAAAGAGGGTCATTTTCTAAGACTGTAAACAATTAGTAACAATAATGAATTAAGTGAAGTTTATATACACATGCACATACTACCCTATTGCAAGTGCATTCCCTAAGTGTGCTCTCTCTCTGGGCTTTGTGGTCTTCAGTGAGGATCCAGTCTTGGCCCCTGATTTTTCTTCCAAATGTAGCAAACAAGTTTAAAAAACCGAAACCAACAGATAGGCAGATCTTAGAAGGAAAACATCTCTTCAGGGGATCTCTTTACTTAATTCTTGTTGGTTGATGTCTGAGAGTTTTTCCGCTTGATATTAATAGGATCAGAAATACTGTTAGTAATTACTAAAGCACAGACCTGTTTATTTGCTACTAAAGTAAAATATGTAAGGACACCACACTGTTATTTTTATCCAGAAAAGAGTGAGAAAATGGAAAATAAAAATACGTTGTATTTTTGATCTGTGGCATGTTAATTATATTTTTTGCTTTTTATTCAATTCAGAGTGACTTACTTTTTTTCATAGGTCCCCAACAATGGCAGGTGGTCTGTTTTCTGTGAGCAAGAAGTATTTTGATTATCTTGGTTCATATGACACAGGAATGGAAGTCTGGGGAGGAGAAAATCTTGAATTCTCATTTAGGGTAAGTGGCTCGATTGAAAGTAGTTTTTGTTTTGTTTACCCAAGGACAAAACCAAGTTTCTTATTTCTTTCTTCATGGTCTTTTTGTTAATGAGAGAGCTATAATATAATCAAGTGTTAATAAGATAATATTTTGGGAGGTGTTTATATGAATCTCTTTGGTGTGTTTTTTTTTTTTTTTTTTTTTGAATCCTTTTTTAATGAATCCTTGTTGTTTTATGAATCCTATTTTATATGAATCCTTGATCTCACGATTCTGCATAGTTTTATTTTTCCACCAGAGTAGCCATTTTAAAACAATTAAAAAAAATATTGTTTGTTTTGAATGCCAGTATAAATGTAAGTAGTGGTGTGATATTAGTGAATGAAGTTTGCATTATGTGGCTTGAAGAGGATTGTTGGAAATAAACATTTATAATGCGTTAATGTGACTCTGAAATTCTCAGAGCAGTTGATGGGGTGAACAGTAGGCAGCTGGTGGCAGCTACCAGCAGGGGAGGACAAGCCAGCCCCGGTACTTCTTCGAGTCTTTATTCTGTCTTTCTTCAGAAGACATTGTATGAAGGTTATAAAAGGTGATCACAGAATCACAGAGGCTGGAAAAGACCTCTGAGATCGAGTGATGAGGAAAATCTGCAGGAACTGTAGAGCTGTACCTCACCAGAGCGTGGACCAATGCTCAGGTGTGAAGCAGATAGATAGCTATGCTGGAATGAAAAGGATTCATGGCAAGGGAATAGAGAAAGGAGATATAGCACAGTCCAGACTGACAAGCAAAATAGTTTTGTCCTCCTCAACTCCACTGTTATGTGTGTTGATTCTGATTCCCACTGAGCACTGGCTGGCTGCCTGTGGCTTGCCCCATATCACCCCTAGCTTGCTAAAGGAATGCACTGGTGGTGTAAGAGATACACTGCAGGGAGTTCACAGCTTAGCATCCTGGATTCCCCTTGGCGTTTTTTTTTGCTCATCATCTGGTATGTTTTATGGTCATATTTGCATCTCTGTGTATCACTAGATTGTGGGAGAGGAGGGTTTTTGTTTTGTGTGGTGTTGTGTGTGTGTATTTTTTTGGTTGGTTTGTTTGTTTGTTGTTTTGTTTTGTGTGTGTGTGTTTGTTTTTTACTAGATGACAGCAGATTTCAGGGATTCGTGACTGTTGAAGGCCAGGTTTGATGGGACTTAGAGCAACCTGATCTAGTAAAAGGTGTCCCTGCCCATGGCAGGGGGCTGAACTAGATGATCTTTAAAGGCATCTTGCAAGTCAAACCATTCTATGATTTGAAATAGTATTTTGATGCTACAAAACAACTCTCTTAAGAAAGAGATGCTGTCCCAGATGAGATGTCTGCCTGTTAACCAGAGAAGCATGGAGTCTTCTTGGTTGCTGTTCCTGTCTTTTGCTGCCTGTAAAATAGAAATCCTAGCAAAGAGAGTACAAAAATAAGGAAAGAAAATAATTAGGGAGGAAAATAAGCACAGATTTACAGCTGACATGTTTTTTCTCTGGAAAGGGATTTCTCAGCTAGGATCCCCATTTAATCTGAATTCATGACCACCTCCTTTCTCAGGCAGGAAAAAGTCCAAACACACAGCCTGCTTGTCTTGGTTAGTGAATTCAGCAGGTCTGTGAGCTTCTGACGCAGAAGGTCCCCACTGCCTCAAGTTCTGATGCAGCCCATGTTGATGTGTATGTTGAAGTGATCCCCTCTTTCCACTGAAAGGGATTTATTTTCTGTGGGCTAATTGCTTCCTGATGGGATCAGGAGCTATGAAATATGCCTTGCTTTTTGGGAGACCAAGGTTTGCAGACAGGAGGAGCCTGACCCATGCCCTGTATGACAAGAAGTGCCTCTGCACTGGCTTCTACTTTAGACCCAAGATATCATTGCTGTTGACCTCTACCAGGCTCTGGCAGCAACTCTCATTTCTGATGTTACCAGTTCCTCTAAACAGGTGTTTGACCCCATGATGTGTAGCATCATGAATGAGATGTACTTTTGCTCCTTCAAGATGGAGAAATGTAGTCTTCTTGTGGGCTGGAGGAAGCATCAGAGGCTGCCTAGCATGTAGGAGAAGCACAAAAGGAGCAGCAGCAGTCACCAGGAGCCACCGTGCTGCAGGGTGTCCATGCTCCCATGCCTTGCAGGGGCTGAGCAAGGACATGAGCGCACCAGCCCAGGGCTCAGGGCAGTCTTTTGGTGGCCCCAGGTGACCCGTGTGTCTTGCACCGGCCTGAGAGTCGGGACGAGGTGCGTGGGAGGTAAGAGAGGTGCTTAACCGAGGAAGCAGAGTGGGAGCTCTGGTGTGGGGCTCCCTGCAGGTGGATCGAGAGGTTGTCTTCTGGGGGCCAACAGTTTTGCACAATGGACTGTGCAGTGGCCAGTGGATATGCCTGGGCATGTGAATTTTACTCATGCAGATTGCCACTTGGATCTGGGCATTTGGATCCACACTATGCTTTCCACTGTTTAATTTCAAGCTTGTGCTTCCTCTGGTGAGGGTTTTTGTAAAGAGCAGGATGCTATGATATTGGTTAACTGAGGTGTTCTGGCTGCCCATGGTGCTGAAGAAGATGAAGAGGGATAAATCAGTGCTAATTCTGTCATCTCAGTGGTTTCTAGTCCTGCCAGACCTGAAAATTAGGAGCAGGGATACTGAAAAACACTGCAGATGAATTCATTGTTCTTCTCATCTCCGAAAGCACCACCCTCTCCCTGTGACATCAAAGGACTTGTCCTCAAGGCTACTCTCTTGTACTTTGATTATTCTAAACTGAAAAAATTCTCTGTGGTTTTGAGAGGTGCAACAAGGACAAAGCTTCAGCTAAAAGCATGATGACTAAGAGAGATGAAGGCTGCGTGCTGAATGCAGGATCGAATCAACGTACCTTGATTTCAAATTGCTTAATGCTATTTGGCTGGATAAAATTTCACTTAATGGGCATTGAAACCCCTCTTTCTGAGGGATGCAAAACACGCCCTTTCATCTTCCACCTCCTGTACCTGGAGTGAGAAGAATGTGGCTGTAGCTTCCCTCCACCCACCCCCCCCCCTTTCCCTTGGCCCTGCTAGCAGCACTGCAATGTAAGTTTGTTTCTGGGGGCTGCTGCTTGAGACACCTGTGGTATGTCCTCTAACACACCATCATGGCATGAGAGAAAACCACACATATGCAAAAAGACAAAATTATTTACTGATGAGTCCTTTCTTCTGTTGGAAATTTCATTGCACCTGAGTGTGGACAATACTCCTTAGATTGCCTTGGGTCTTCTCTTTCTCTGATCTTTCTGTATTGTTTCTTTTTGTCTGGATCTGGTGCAGTTCATCTTTGTTCAGGAAGCAGCATTTTTTTTTTTACTCTTTTTTTTCCCCCTCTCTTCAAAGAGTCATAAAATATTAAAATGGGGTTAGAAAAGCTTAAAGAGCTTTTCTTGCTTAGCATTCATTGACCCAGTATGAGGTCAGTTGTCCAGAGACCCTGTCAGGGATGAGGGGGCCAGATCTAACATTTACTTTTCATAGCTTTTCATAATGCCACCATCTGTCTCAGGAAAAAAAAAAAAAAAAAAATCAATAGTCTGCATGCATCAAGATGAAAGTGAAAGTAAAAAGGAATGTCACCTTGTTTTCTTTTTGTGGTGAAGGAAAACCATTTGTTTTTATAATCAGAGCTGCAAGGTAGCCAGACCTAGTAAAGAAACACATTTTCATGCATGTAAGCATGCAAAATATTCATGAAATCTAATGTCCTTCTCTGTTACAGAAGGTTGAAATACTTTTAGGGGAGAATCTTCTCCAGAGTCACTTATTTAGCATTTAGTAATCAATTTTGGTTTCTCTGTTGAATTTCTTGCTTTATTTTATGGTGGTTCATTTTACCTGATTTTATATAAAGGTCAAAAGAAATAAACTTCTTGAGGAACTGTTTAGCTGAATTATATTTCATTTTTGTTTGTAAGAGACAAGAGAAGTTTTGAACCATTTTTTAAAAAGAAGCAGAATTTAATGAGCATTGCTTAGCAACCTGCAGTTATTTTTTTATAAAGAAATGTAGAAATTTAATTAAAATGCTATGGAATTCTCTTTTTGGCAGCAATTTAACAGAGATGGTAAGTCTGGTTTACTCCATTTAAATCGGACTTTATTACAGAAGAGTAGAAGAATGTGCTTCCTTCTTAACTGTACAGTTTTAGTTCTGTAGTCTTTATGGTCCATTCCACATATCTTGTTTAAAAACAGACTGATCAAACCAGTAATGATCAATAAAAAATGCTTATATAAAATATAACAAATAGGGAAATTGTTGAATTATAATAAATTTAATGCTGTGTAATCTTTGCTGACAAACAGGTTTTGTGTGATAAATTTCAACTTTAAAAAAGGAATCTTAGGTATAGAAATATAGTAAGAAAACTCTTTGTCAAAAAGGGAGATCTTGAAGTGAAAGTGGATAGCTGGTTTCCTAGTAGTTCTCAGATGGCAGTAGTGTAACTTAGATGCAAAATACACAAATCACTGAAGATCAATACAGAATTCTAGATTTCTTATATAATTCTTTTCATCATCTTTCTGTTCCAATGACTAATAGACTGCTTCTCCTAACAACAACAAATACAAGAACCTGTAATGAAAAGCAAGAAATCAAAATAATAAGTCCAGGAAGTAAAGATTATCCAGTGCTTCCTAGGGTTGCATAATGAATTACCTGTACCTTTAAGGAAATTGTTTGTTTTAAAAGTAAACATATATACTAGAGTGCTTACAATTTTGTTATTAAGCATAGTATTGTGTCACATATAAGGTCATCCAAAACCACACCAACTGAGACGTTCATTAGTTTCTAAATTTCTTAATTTCAGAGAAATTAAGAAGTAACTTAAAAAAACTCCCACAAAACAAATGACCAAAGTGACACACACCACACTCCCCTCCCAACCCCCAAAAAGCAATCTGAAGACAAGACTGAAAGCCTTCCTCTGTAGTGACTTTTGGGATCACTACAAGTCCCAAGAATAGAGAGAGAAAACATCCCATTTGACCCATTAAGTACAGAAGCTTGGTTTGTTACCTCATAGCTTTCACTCCTGCTGTGTTCATTTGAGTAACATGTAATTAAAAACATATTTGTTACACAAGAAGGCTGTCAGGGAGCAAACCTCCCTGCCCCTTAAACATATCTCAGCTACTTTCACTTGTCCTCCATTTACAAAGGAGTTGTGAGGTGCCACCTCTGCACAGTTGGATACACGAGGAGAATTAGCTCACTGGAGTGCCAGTTCTCCAGAAACTTCTATGGGAAGTCTATCACAGCCATTCATGATGGCCTCAAGTCTGTTGGAAGAGCAGCAACCTGTCCTGCCTTTCCTTCCATCTGACAATTTCAGAAACCTTTTTTCAGGTATCTGTCAGAAACATGTAGTCTGACACATTGGTGCAGTATTAAATGGAGGATATCTGGCCATGCTTTCCTTTTATTACATCAAACTTGAGGTCACTGGCTGTGTGAATGAGCTGCCAAAAGTCTGCTGTTTTCAAAGGAGATGAGAATAGTTACAAAACTTTGCACAGAGTTCTGAGACTGGTGTCCCTGCTTGGTGGTCATTTATGGGCTTTATCTCCAGGGTCATATATTTCCTGACTTGGAGAGCCGGAGGTATGAGGATAAGGGTAGAATGAGTTCTGCCAGTTCCACATTTGGGTACAGGTGCTTTCTTTGACAGCAAGTAGGAATGAATATTGGTTTAGATAGGAGAGATTGTTTCACTAACCTTGGCTGGACAATTATGGGTCAGTTAGAAAATTATCTTGCTTTTTCTTTTCATGAGTTGGGTCTTTGATTGTTTTCCTAGCTTTCCAATGGAAAAGGATAGGTTTGTGACCAGGCACCCATACCTCTCTTCTGAAATGGTGAATATAGACGTGGGAACACAACTTATCATTCTCCAATAATATGATGAACCTATGTGATTTGTCAAGTTAGCTTTCCTGCAGAATACAAGAGTAACTTTCTGGTTAGGAATCAGTGATCAGTCTCTTTGAGGAGGTTATTCATGTGGCTAATTTTGGCTAGAAGCATGGCCCTTTTGTTAATAGTACCTATATAACTTGTACTGTAGGCCACAGTTAGACTTGCAGAAATATCATGAACCATTTCTTATCATGCCTTCAAGGAAAGTAAAGCTAAGAAAGTGTTAACTGCACAGCATATAAAACCAGAGATGGGGTTATGTCCTTGTTACTCCCAGTGTTTTGCTTTGAGTTCACAGGGATGTCATTTGCTGTCATCAGATGAGACTCACAATTACTGTGTTGCTTATAGTATGCTGTGATGTTCTTGATAAGGTGTTACCTTGCAAAGACTTACTGCCGCTGTATCTTCTGCTTGCAAATATTCCTATTAATGATGCACAATGTCAATTCTTTGTTCAGATATGGCAGTGTGGAGGAAGTCTTGAGATCCATCCTTGCTCACATGTAGGTCACGTGTTCCCCAAACAAGCTCCTTACTCACGGTCCAAAGCTTTGGCAAATAGCGTGCGTGCAGCTGAAGTGTGGATGGATGAATACAAGGAAATTTATTACCACCGAAACCCACATGCTCGCCTGGTAAGTTCAAGTCCGTTGCGCTTGGAATTTCAATATAATTTTTTTTAAATGGCATAACTATGAATTTAGCTAATATTTATCATGAAGTGCTTTCTATGTTTAGTTCTTATTTCTTCTGAAACTGTTTTTTCCCCCAAACATAGAATAAGTGTATATATAGTTAATTTTTTATTCTGTGGAAAAAATCCGTAAGACTAGAAGGTGGCCACTTTTGTGTCAATATCAAATGAATGAATAAATGAAAGAATAAAGTTAAGCAAGGTGACCCAAGTAAGGAGGAGATGTTTAGCCTAATTTGTGCACTTGTATGAATAAGCTGATACATGATTCTATAAATAAAGAATTACAGAAGAGATACACAAGTAACACATGCTAATCATCAAGGTTCAGTGGACAGTAGATCTTTAACTGAAAAGCATGGTAATAATCTTTAGCAAAATAAGCTGTCTGGTGATAATTGTAAATCTTTGGACTGTTGTAACACAAAATGGATTTTCCTGTTGGGATATACTGCTGCAGAACACTCGATTTAAAAACAAAACAAAACCACAAAAAACCCCAACAAAACAAATCAACCCCCCAGAAAAACAGAACAGAATGAAACAAACTAAAATTGATACTGAAATCAGTCCTGGGAACTCAGATGAAAATGTTCTTAATAAAATATTTGAAGCATCACTTCTGTTCTGAAAAAAAAAAAAAAGTGACATTTTTTGTTCTCCCTGGAGAAGAAAATACAAGATCATTTGTTTGCAAAATTTTTCAGGAGATAAATACTGTGAAAATTGAGCAGGTCAGATCAGCAAAGCACTGTGGAAATGCATAGCTTGGGTAGAATTCATTTTGAGGGGCCTGTAGTCTGGAAGAAGATAACACTGGAACATCCTCACTAGAAATTGTCTAGAAATCACTTATATGAACCTCTGGCATAAAGTCCAAAATTCAGGACTAAAAGAAGTCACTCTCTGCTGTTGCTTTTTTCTGGACGTGCTTGATCTCCTCAGGCACTTCTCTGCACAGAAAGTTTTTTGAGTGTTTTTCTGGTTTTGTGTGTGGGGAGAACTACCTTGCGGTGAGCTGCTGGGCACCCACCTCTGGCTGTGCTGGACCCGAGTTTAGGGACCAGGCAGGGGGCCAGGGAGCTCCCCACGCATTTGAGTGGCTGACCCCAGGAGGTGTGCTGGGGGAAAAAGTGCTCTTGAAATGATTAGGCTTTTAAAAGATATGCTGGAGGACACCGAGGAAGCTGAATTTACTTAGCTTCCGTCTCATGTTCCTTTGGATTAAAATGGGTAATTAGATTATTATAGTCTATGCACTTGTAATAATTGTTTTACTTTAACAACATAAAAGCCATTTAGGTTTTATTATTAGAGTCTGACTTTGAGAGAAATATGGGGTTTGCCTATCTGAAGAAGGAAGCTCACAGACAATGCCAGGCTAGTTCTGTTTGGCATATTCAAAAAGAAACCAGCAATAAATGCTGCCATTTTTTTTCTTGTAGCGTTCTGGTCAGCTAATGTCTGTCATCACAGAACTTGAACTTTAAAGGATATTTGTGTGTTACAGTGGATGTAAGCTGAGACGTGCATTTTATTTCACTTATCAAAGTTGTCACCGATAGACTCTGACTTCTGCAGTACTCCATGCACCACTTGTTGCAGTGGTCGAGTTCAGGCCCTCTTACTTCATCTAACCTAAATATTCAGTTCCATAGCATAATGGAAAAAGGATTGATGCTATGGCTGCAGAATTTGCATCTGTAAAGTTTCACTTCAAGATTAGCTCTGAGGTCTGAACATTAGTTAATGTGTCGTGCTGTTTGTTTATTCAAGCAGGCATCTCTGCCTCTGCTTTACAGCTGCTTTGTGTTTTCAGTGATATTTCTACAGCTTTGAGAAATGCAAACATATTTGTGGTTTCATGAAAGTGTGTCAAGTGACCTGTAAAAATCTGGGAGCTGCAAATGGTACCTCATGCCTGACTGTCTGAAGTCCCTAGTCAATATAGAGTTTTGAAGACAGACATGAAAAGATGTGAACTCTGCTCCAGTCTATAGACAGGGAAAAGTCTGCAATGAAAGCTTTTCTCTGGAGGTTTAAGATTTCGTATTCCTCACTCTCCAAAACTGTGAAGTTCAAAGGAAACATTAGCAGATTTTACAGATTTCATCAGTTAAGTGTAAAACTGTCTGTACAGGTAATTTGCAAATGGATGGTGAAATAATTCAGAATTCACAAGCTTCATTCAGTGCTTCTGAAATTTTCCATTATCAAGAAATGGAAGTTTTGTTTTCCAATATGCCTTCTCAGTTCCCAGCAATCTGTATTCAGGGACTTCCTTACTTGTGGATTTGAGTTTTCTCAGGCAAACTCTCTTCTAGAATATTTTAAAGTTTTAGATGCACTGTTCCAGTTCTCTTTTTGTCAACATTTAACAAAGATAAGGGTAATGAAATCAAATCCAGCACCCAAACATGGGGATTTTTCCTGGCTAGAGGTTCTACTCATCACTTTAGCATACATCTCCCAATAATGTATACAGATAATTTAAAAGAGAGCATCTGTTCTGGTTGGGGTGTATATATATATATTTTTTA
>JANIJG010021841.1:0-31627 GCA_024611175.1 Megaceryle torquata
CCCCCACCGCTGCCCCCCTCCCCAGCTCCCCCTCGCAGGCCCCGCCGCGGAGCCGCCCCCAACCCCCCTCCCTCCACCGCCTCCCGCGTCTCACCTGCACCTGCTCGCGGAAGCGGAGCCGCCCCGGCGCTCCCCAAGAGAAGCGACAGCAGGAGGACGAGCCCGAGAGACCGCCGGGGTCCGATAGGCAGTGGGCCGCCCCCCCGCCGCCCGGCACCCCCACCGAGCCCCCCGCGCTGCTGCATGCCCTCCTCTGCCGGTCCCAGTCTCGGCGCCGAAAGAAGGGCTCGAGGTTCTCAACGTCTCCGGAGAGCTCCCGCGGCAACCGCTGGCCCCCACCTCCGCGGCGCAGCCGCCCGCGGCATCGGACCCCGCCACTCGCTCCGCTCACAGAACCCCACCAGCCCCTGCGGACGCCGCCGCCGTCGCCGCCGCCATCTTCCGGGCTACCTGACCGGGAGGGGGTGGAGCGCGTTGCTGATTGATAGCTCGATGCGCCAATCAAACCGCGTCTCGCGCATAGGAGGCGGGATCGCCGGCTGGGAAGGGGCTAATCTTTGAATGACAAGCAGATCGGCCAGTCGCTCCGCACAGGGCGAGCTAGGGCGAGCGAAGGCTGCGGCTCGAGAACGGCGGAGCGCGTTTGCCAATCAAGTCGCACTCCGAGCGAGGGGAGGATGGCGGAGTTTCCCTCGAATTGAAGGCGCGCTCCGCCAACCGGCTGGCAGCGCGGCTCCCGAGGGCGGGAGCAGGAGGAGGAGCAGCTTGGTTGAGCCCGTGCGCAGAGCAGGCGGGAACAGCGCCACCTGGAGGCGCGGTGCGCGTCGGCAGGGACGCCGGGGCCTGGCTGAGGCAGCGCCGGAGGCGCCCTGGGCCCCCTGTCGGCCAGTTCGCGGCGGCTCGTCCGTAACCACAGGCCCCTCAGCAAGGATGCCCCGCACGGGGGGAGCACAGGCCCAGACGTGTGCCCTCGTGTCTCCGAAACGACGGCGCTGTCCCGTTTTTCCAGGCCAGCCTGAGCCTGGGGACCCCCCGCGGAGACTGAGCCAGCGCAGGGTCGTGGCCGACCTCTCCGCCGGGGAGGTCCATGTTCAGCTCTCCCTCTCCGCTCACCCGCAGCTCGAGTGTGCCAGAGACCCACAGAGGAGACTCGGGAGAAACAGTAAAAGGCAGAGCCTGGTTCCCCCAGAAGCCCCGCAGCCCTCCAGCAGATCTTCCCCTGAGGCGTCCCTGCAGGCGCGCTGCGGTGCCCAGCACCCGAACGGGAGCAGGATCACCGCTCCGCCGGGCCGCTTCTGACACCGGCCCTCGGCCTCTGTCCTGGCTTATTCCGGCTCCCCTGCAGAACAGGAGCCTGGTGAGTCTCACGTGAGACACGAAGATGGGCAGAAACTACCCTCTGCAACCTGTGCGTTCCCAAGGCTGGAAATGACCTTGTTACATTAACGATACAGGCAGGATTCGGATATAATGATTATTCTGGTTTAGGTTTCTAATTCTGCTGAAAATAAGGTGACAGTTTTAGGTAGCATAAACTTAGTGTTAATCCTAAGGAATCAGAAGCTTTGTATAGTGAGGAAATATGGAAATGCTGTATGAATAACAGATTTCCATTTTCCAAATAATTTAGCAAAAAAGACTAATTATGTCAAGATTATATAATAACTTTGCAAGCACAGACTGTCCAAAGAAATGTTCAACGAGTGCACCCCCGGGACTTCATGAAAGGAAAGTTTTGTGCTCAGAGTAGTACTCGGAACATGATGTCCAGGAAGACACAATATAAACCTAAATCCTTCTCTGTTACTAAACAATTTTTCTAGGGTAATTTTTCTTTTGCCACAGTTATGTACTTAAACTACTTCCCTCTTACTAAGTCTGTGTCTACCCCCAGACATCTTCTCTCTGTCTTGAAGACACTAACTGTATTACCAAATGACCCATATTTTCTGGAATGTTCTAATTAGTAGAATACTTCCAAGGGAAGTATTTTACTTGAATAATGATACAGAAGACTATCTCCTTTTCTGTTGTTTTAGTAAACTATTATTCATGCATTATGCTGCTTATCGTGAATTATTTTTTTTAAAGCAATATAAAACAATAAACAGTCCCAAAGTATTCCTTGTCTGGCTGTCTGTAGATTTTTATGGACTGAGAAGGCAACATGTGGTCCTTTCCCTTTAAAATCAGTCATGCATAATATGCAATATGTAACACATCAATTTTTTTTTCATGTACAAATAGCCACCACCTCAATTTAAATAGCTCTCTGCTGGTGTAAAACTGCTGCTGGTGACAAACACACAGCCAGGTCTTCCTCTGTGGATACTATAAATACCAGTGGAAACTTTGAGGTTAGTCCTTTATTTTTCGCTCTGTCAAATCTCCTGCTGCTGAGTATGGACATCAGGTCTGAGCCTCTGGATGTGAATGTGTCTCCTAGTTGACATCATAGCCACATTTTTTTTAATTATGGTTATTCAAACTACACTGCAGTTCTGTGATATAACTACCTGGACAAATGCAGTGTACCTACCACTGCAGTGTCTAGGGTCTACAGTACTTCTGAGATCTGTCACTGACTTCATGCAAATTGCCTAAGTAAATAATACTGAAGTTCATAACAGATACAGACATAAAGCTTAAAACTTCATTTGCAGCCTTTCAGCAGGTTTACAATGCAAGGGTGTTCTCATTTCAATAGTGAAAACAATTCACTGCATTTTACACACACCAGACTGCTTTATTTCCCAACCTACCCTATCATAATTGAATGTTAGGCCTTTGATGCAATTTGCTGATAAAACATGATGTTGTAATATCATCTGGGGAGTTATGGCAGCATATCATTAAAGGACTTGTCAGAGCACTGTTCTGTAATGATGGTACACTTAAGGGAAGCTTTGAATTAGTCACTGGTAGAAGCTATACAACCAAACCTTCCTATCCTTTGTTCTACATGTTAGTCACAATTAACACCTATCTTCAAATACACCATGAGCATCACAAAAAAAACAAAGATGCAAAGCCTCATCTCTTATCTGCCATCATCAAGACTGTTGTGATTCACCCCTTTACAATTTCTGTAGTTAAACATTTGTAGTAACTGCGTGAAACTAATGGGATGAGCAACCTAATAGCAAGTAATCCAAAAGGTACTTAAAAAGAAAATATATTTACTTAAACAAAACTCTTCCTGTACACAAAATGGGATGTATTACCAAATATCACAGCCTCGTGTTTCTTGATTATGCACTGTTACCATTGCCAAATTACTGAAGCTGCTGTTCTGTGTGGGAGGTGTTAAAACCATTTTTAGAGACAGATAATTGGATCAACTAAAGGATGTTGCTGGTTTTATTTTCAGTGAGTTTTCTTCAATATTTTTTATAACATTATTGATGTGGAAGGAATATTGTCTAGCAGACTGAGCAGGTTGCCAGAGCGGTGTTAAAGGTCTTCAATATAACTGTGAATAAATCCCCAAACTTACTACAAACCACAGTATCACTGAGCACCAGAAACAGAGCTGATTACAGAACCAAGGTCTTTATACCAGGTCACTGTTTTAAGCATGAAGACTATATATGTTTATATAGATATGAATGTTGAGACACAAACTTTGCTCTCCCTCACCCCAAAAATGCCTCATCCTTTCATATATAACCTTTTATTTCCCAGACAGTGTTGTCTTTTTATATTTAACAAAATGATTTGCTTCTCCACCTGACTGAGGCAACATAAATATCACTAATTTTAACCTCCACTTTCAGTTATAAGTGACCTAACAGTCTTTTTATAAAACTGGAGGCATCTTTCTCAGTTCCAATACTACAGCATCCAAAATGATTTTACATAGCTCCCAAGGAAAATTGACTAGAGAAAACTGGGTTTAAAACAATTAGTAAAGGAAATTTGCTTATTTGAGTCAAGTGTTTTCCCCTTAGTATCTATCTGTCACTCTAAAATGGGCTTGAACAGAAGTCTCTGATTTATTTCCACAAATTCTTAAGTTTGCACATGGAGAAATGAACCCCTGAAGAATATGGCAGGGCATGTTCTGAACTGCTGGTAAAAGAATTCAGTTTGCATGAATTGTAAAATGTGTTCAATAAAGATACAAAAGCTCTTGTTAACCCATTCTTTGTAAATCCATTAAGGATTTACATTCTTCTTGGGAAATATTTCATATTTGTATTTACAATTGCCACTAATGTCCTGGAAAATTCAGTACAAATTTCATTTCTCTTAACTCAGAAATACCTACTATAGATTTTGATGACCCTAATCTGGAAGGGCGCTACCCACTTTGGCTTCAAACAGCTATTCTTTGTAGAGTTTTTAACATTAAGATATGACAATGGATCATAGTTATGAATGTATCTTACTCAATTCATTTACATTTACTTTATTAGATCTAATTAATTTCACTTTAGTCCACTGAACCATCCTATGGAATCAACTGAGTTAATCAAAGAATGAATTTTTGTGAAAGCGCATTTAAAAACTCCCTCAAAAAAGCATAAGTGCCAACTTCAGTACAGATTTCCTCTCAACAGGATTCCATCCTGCCTAATAAGAAAGACAGTTACGAGTGGACAAATTTCTTTCCCCACATACTACTCGCTGGTGATGTTGCCAGCCAAAATGCCAATTCATGCCAATTTTCTAAGTAATTTTTATGCCACTGATGACTGTCTAGTGCTGGACTAAAACATATATCTGTGGTGACAGATCTGTATTATAAAACTTCCTATAGAACCTTTTGCCAAAATTTTAAGAGAGAAATTACGTGTGTCTACTTTGTCCAAAGGTATAGGAGAATTAACCAAGTAATTTCCATTAGCACATAAGGAAATGCAAAATGCTGACTTCTATGTAAAGAAGCTGTTGTAAAACATTCATAGCAACATTAGAAATTCCTTGCCACTCTCTCCTGTTTATTTTTAGCAAATGCTAAATTGTGTGCTCTATTAAATTTTGCTCCAGGTGCAGCAAAGCAGTACTGAATATAGTAAGAAACCATTTAACCAAAGGTATGTCTGCTGCAGTACTGGTCTAAATATACATTATATGTGTGTATATAAGGTGAAAAAAAAAAAAGCAAAAGCAAACCAGAAAGAATATTCTCACAACCAGACCGAGTAAGATGCAACAGATCAAATAAGATTTCACTTCAGCCTTTTCTCATGCAATACTTTCACTAAGGCAAGTTGTGGAAGCTGTTGAGCAACTCTCAAAAAGTTGTCCTATCTGAGACTAGTCAAATAAGCAAGTGTTAGTGCTTAAGGCTTCATGTGTTTTAACACTGCAGGTGTAGTATGACAAGAATAACACTTCTGCAAAAGAATAGTTCAGCAACATTTCAGCCTAAGTGCAAGGGTTTAGTAAAACTACCTGCAAGTTATAGAACCAGTACCTCTGAAAACAATGAATCTACAGGCTGCAGGGAAAGGTGCTGTAATTAGCCATGTTTAAATAAGTACCTTGCTGGTGTAAACTTCACACAGGCTTGCCAAAAAAGCACTGTTTGTTTCTGGACCTCTAGATCAGCAGGAATCTCTTCTAACAAGTCCTTTCAGTAAGGAAGGAAAACATCTGAGCAGAAGACAAAATATTATTTGTATATTGCTCTAAAAAGTTATTCTAATAGTAAATTTCAATAAATATTATACATCACCACTTGAATGTGTCACCTTTGAAAAACTGGTTTGAGTCCTATCAAACAGGACATTCTTTATCAACCTGCCTATTAAGGTAATACTTTCCATTTCCATAATCACTCTATTCCTAGCTTTATCAAAAATAATTAAGAAAAACCCTCACACAAATAGTTCTCATTAACATTGAGCAAGCTGAAGCTCAGGGAAGATTAAAGGACAATTTTTTTACATATGTAGGTACTCACCCCTCATTTTAAATATCTTTAATATCCTGATCTTAAATGCTCAAAAATTGAAGCAGAAATGATCTCAGACCACTTGCATTCCCATTCAACAGTCTCTCACTGGCTTCCACACTTAGTGAGAGCATAAGCAGGGACTCCAGGCTAAGGACCACTCTCTGTATGGGGAAGGGAGTTCATCCCAATTTGGAAATAATTCACAATACTGACAAAAGGAATTTTTAAAAGAAGCACTTGGATCTAGAGGCCAGTTCCAGAAAGGGATCAATAGAACAGAATGCGTAAGCTGCTCACATACAGACAACTGGTGTTCTTGATGCTTTCAGCTAAAGTCCACACTTGGAAGAAAACCATAAGGATTCCAGGTTTAGAGGAAGATGCAGTTCATTGAAGCTCTGTAAGGAAAGGAAGGATCTACTACATAGTGAAATGTTGATGCTCTGCAATCTTATTTATTCTTATATTAATGACCATTGCCTTCCAGAGCACTGAAATTTCAACATCACCAATTAGGCAGAGAAGAATCAAGGTGAATCAAGACAAATTATCAGGAAGAATCTTGCCAATTGAGCAAGAAGCACAAACCAATACTGGAAAACATAAATTTTGACACTTTAATGTATTCTTAATAGTTAGGGGTTCAAAAGATCAAACTCAGAAAAAGAACCATTTATTAAAGGTAGTAATTGGACATAAATTTCTGTACTATTTAGTAATCAGAATGGAAAGAGGTATAAAATACCTCAGTGAAAATTTGTTAAAGAGAAAGCAATGAAACCAATGAGCAAAGCTTATACCACAGACAGAAAAACTCACTAGAAATAAAATTGTAGACACATTTTTAAAAACCTTGACACTAATAAGGAGAGTATCTTATTTTAAAAGTTTACTTATTAATTGTAATGGGTTACTTAGAAAAAAGCAACAAAACAAACAGACCTGAAATCGGCAGGTTATTTTCCTATCCTTGCAGTCTGAGAGTCTAAAGATCATCCAAGAATCAAAGAACCCCTAGCCTCCACAATCCTTTCCTCAGCTTCTTAATAAAACTAATCCAACACAAACAGGTTTACAAAATTATGTAAAAGTTTGGAGTCTAATAGGTGAAGCTACTTTGCCAGTAGGATTATAAAATACAGACTAATAAAACAAGAGTGAAAATTTAAGCAAGGATAATACTTAATGCAACTGTTTTTTCATCTCCAATACTAGCAACGTAATGAGCTCACCTTGCCATGTGGGATATTCTTTCCCCCTCCTTGTTAGAGCATCCTTCAAATTTGCAGTATATTGTTTTGGCCATACCCTACAAGGGACTAGGGCTGCTCATGTTGATTATACGTGTGCCAGTATATGCAGAAATATGTGTCATATTTTCAGTGATGAGTTCTAGGAAAATGCAGGGACTGATGCCATCTTGTATGAGCATTAGCTACTTGATCACAAAAAAAGACTTTTTTCAATACACTCACCTCTTTGCTACTTCCAAACCTAGACTAAAAGTCTAATTTCATTCAATAAATGTCAGTAGTTACTATTTCCCTCTCCAATTCAGGAAAGGAAAAATTAATCCAAATAAAAAAAGCATTTATCTTTATGGAAAATTAGTGTTTTGTTTCGCTATCAAGGTTATGTAGAAATCAATAAATATAGCTTAGTAGGATACTTATGGTATATCTGACAACACAATCTAAATTACTTCTGTACAGTAAAAAGGAGTTTGATGATAAATTGCTGACTGTTTATGAATCTTGCGAATCAACCTCTATATACACTGAATAATTAGGAAGAAGTGTGACCTGATCTAGGTGGTCCTGCTCTGGCAGGGGGGTAGGACTAGATGATCTTTCAAGGTACTTTCCAACCCTTAATAATCTGTGATTCTGTGACATGTTGCATTGTTTTCTTTGTAAGTTCCAAATGTAAATTATTTGAAAAGGAAGGAAATCCAATCTAAGGATCCAAAGCTAATCAAAATTTAAGGGCTGTAGGATGTTCAGCAAGAGGATCACTTACTCAGATCCGTACACAGTACTGAAAGGATGTGCTGTTTCAGTGCTGTGACTCCATGGGGTACAGTGACTATCACTGTAAATTGAGAAAAAACATCATAAGAGATTAAACTACATAGGAAAACAGTTAGCACCACCTTTGCCAAAATTTTAATTCCTCTGCAAGTGCTTACTACCACTCTTAAGTAATTTTGACCATCCAAATATTTTTAGAAGATGGTAGGTGACACGCCTACTCCAAGACAATAGCAAATGTTTAAATCTCATCTACTTGAAACTTCCTTTTAATGCAGGAGCAGACTAGGAATTTTAAAGGTAAGGGGAAATAAATCCACAACTTTGTCATAACGTACCATATAAACATAAAGCATGATTTCCTCTTGTGTTATGAACATGTGCCATCAGCACATGGCTGGAAAGCTGCCAAGCAAGCTGACAACTTCTGAATTAACCTTGTGTGAACACAGCACAAGTTACCTATTTATAAAGTCATACCACAGGTGTTGCCTACAGTGGAATATTACAGTAAGCTGCAGTTAACAGAGCTGTTCTCATTTTGATGCGACCCAGGTGCTCAGTTGTGCCTTAACACTCTTTCTAGATAGTGCTTGCAATTAGAAATTCAGAGAACCTGGCATCTGGCACAGGAAGACAACAGAAATTACCATTAGCATTTCCCAGGGGTCATGGATTAAACATGGCTTGCACCTGCTCTGTTTACTGCTGAGCTGGTAAAAACAAGATTATCACTTTTACCCTTCAATTGGTTAAATTTTACAGCTTAACTATCCAAGACAGCATGGACCAATTTTTAATTCGACCCAAATAAAATCTTCATCCCACACAAACCTCTAGACACATTTATTTTCATCAGACATGTCTCAAAAATGCTGAATCACTGAACATAGGTCAGAAAATGTTAATTTTATCAAGCAAATTAATACATCTCATACTACATTCCTACACATGTTAAACACTCCTGTCTCGCATGAAAATCTTCCATTGCTCTTTGCGCATAAGCAGAAACATAAGAGTATCACGTCTGATTTCCTCTGCCTAGTATTTGATTACAGTTGTTGGCGATCGGGATAGTTACAAGAGCTTCCCTCTTCCCTGGCAGTGCTACACAATTAGATGGTCCCACCACTGGGACACACATCCTTGCTGCAACGTGCTTTGCTCCAGCTGGCAAACACAAGCCTGGCAACAATCTATTTGATCTAGATTCCCTCCCTGCGCAGACCCACTGGAGAGGAAATATTCATGCTGAGGATCCCTGGTCTTATCTACAGGAGCATCATCCTGTAGAGGAGCTGCTAATATGAGAGAAAGTGGAAAAGGAAGGTCTCTAGAACATGAAGATGATCACTGAAAGTCGGGAGATCCTGTTTGTGCCCCACCATCACCTATCAAGTACTCCCACAGAGATCTGAACAGCACCAGTTAAAGCTTGAACCCAGGCTAACCTTCTCTGTTGACTCTGGTGCTGTGGCACTTAGACAGGTGGCTCAAATAATGTACACGGTTCTCCTTATAGTTAAACCCTGAGTGACAAACACACAGGAGCTCTGCCACAGATCAGTTTAGTGTCCAAAGAGCACACCAGTGGATATTGCTTCCCATATGTGCTTTAACTGCTTTTTTCCTCTGTCGTTCCTGTCCTTGAATGAAACACAGTTTTGTCCACCACTGAGAATTTAAGCACATCTCCAGATGGCTCTGGATATTTGCTTACTACAGCTCTGCCCAATCTTAAAAAAAAAAAAAAATTACTGAGGAAGGACAGAAAAGGAATTCCACAGATCAGCTTGCAGGTGACAGACATACATAAGGACACATATAAAATCCAAAGGAACAATGTCTACATCAGTGCTACAAATTCAGTAAGCCTTTAAGCTGCCATCAGATACCTCTTTGGTTCTGCACTTTTAACTGCTACAGAGTTCAATAGCAGTTCTGGCCATTCAAAGAATGCAAAGTCAGCCCCTAAGAGACTGGTAAGATATTGTAGAGATTACTAGAAAGGAACAAATACACCCACTTAGGGTTTACTCTCCTAAAAAAGGACATGCTAGGAAGAAAACAGTATCTTTCAAAATGGAACTACAAAAACTGGGGATCTGCCTTGTATTGTGGCTATGTTTAGAAGTACAACATGAACCTATTTAGGCAAGGGCCTCAACTCACATTAGTTGAGGAAATGCCCATTTCCAAAACTAGGGAAAAAGATGTAACTTGCATTCACTTATGACTCCTTTCAGACTTGCTCATCTTTCATCATACAGTTTTGTAGATGCTGAAAAATTAGTTCCTAACTGAGAAATTAAAAAGGAAGCACATTAAGAGTGAAATAAACACAGTATGGGAATGAGATGAGAACCTAAGGAAAACTTCATATTGCATTTCCCAAAAGACAGCTTCTATCAGGAAGTTGATTGTGACTGCAGTAACAAGCCCCCTGGTTATTCCCAGCAACATGACTTTCAACAGCCTTTAATACACATAATGGCAACTTTGCAGTATTAAACCTTAATTTGTTGTGAGTAGAATTCTTCCTTGATTCTTCTCTCCACTGACTCTGATGCTATTAATTCTCCTCACAATGCTGCTTATAAAACCCGGTAAGTCAAGTTAAAGCAGTTAATAACAAATATATATGGATCACACACTTTGTTTCCCCTGCCTGCAATATCTTGTGCATATCTTTATGTAGAAACTCTTCTTGAAAGTATTATTCATGTCACAAGAGGCTGGAATTCTTGATTTCATATGCATATTTATTAATGAACTTCAGAAGAAAATTGCTGCAAGTCTGGACTTTATGTAGTGTTCAGAAATGAGAATTGGATCTAGGTCAAAACTGAAGCTTTAAGTAAATACCACAGACTTTGGGGAGATTGAGATCTAGACTGTGCATCTTTCATTCTGTAAACAGGAAAGATTATTCTGTATTTTCACTGGCACATAATTCACATTGCAATATAGTTTGGAACAAAGAAATATGTGATCACTTATAAAATATTTTCCCTATCTGCTAATGAACCTATGGTGAAACAAAGTAACAGGCTAGGATATTGGGATCTTCCCTTCTGCTTATCCCTCAAGCAAACATCTCCTGGAAATTCACATCATGTATCTTCAGTATTACAGAACAAGATGTGAGATACTGAATAAGGCTTCTCTATTCCACAAGTGAATTCAGACTTTGCACCTTAATTCAGCAGTCAGAAGAACTTCAGCTATATGGGTCTCAATGAGCATCTTACAGGATCACAATTCTGATTTGGTAATAATTGCCTGGAAGAGTTAAAATCAGAATGAATGTTCCCATTGCAAAGTTTTTTGTCAAAAACATAATGTGAATATAATGCTTTGGAAAGACCTGGGTTGATGCTGTAGACTATAAATAACTAACTGGTAACTGCCTTGACTGGGAAAACACCAAAATGGCAAAACTGTTTTTCCAAAACATTCAGTCATCCCTAATTGGACCTGGGACACATACTGGGAGATAGGTATTATCAAAATGTAAATAGTATCAATGATAGTACCATTAATACTATCATATACTTTGGCTGGTATCTCTAAGAAGCATGATACATAGCATGTAGTTGTGCCCATAGAATAATCAACATCTCAGGTTTGTTTTGTCCTCTCTGTTAAGCTATCACACATACTGCTGCACGTACATAACTCTGCCTGAGTTGGAGCTGAAAGATGATGTTCAGGAACAGCACACATTTGCCCAATTTTCTTCATCAGCATTTCATTATGGTAGTATTTGCAGTGACATGCTGCCTAAGAGCTGAAGTCATGGACATAATCATATCTAGCCAATGGAGCTTACAACCTGAGAAGCACTACACTGACTGCATGGAATTACTCATGTGAATCACACAAGCTGGATCTACTCACCAGCCTTAAGTAAGACTCATGTTCACTCTCCATCCTAAAACTGTAGGCACAAGATGAAGTGTTTATTCCAGCTGTCATTTCCCACCTGCAGTTCTTCCCCCCTGTGAAACAACCCTCCTGTTTCACCCACCCAGCAGCAGAGGCATGAAAAGAGAACTGGCAACAGACAGCACAGAAGTCTCTGCTCCAAACTTTTGCATGCACAGCTGTTGACTTGAATGGGGTTGCAACAGGCAAAAGATGTTTTGGTTCCTAATGAAGTTAGGTAAAAGGCAAAACGAGGACTTCAGTTGTGCTGCAAATCTGCTAGCAATCAAGCCAAGCATGAGAATAAGGAAGGATGCTGGCTTTGTCCTCTTCTAGATGGATTCCATCACTTCCTGAAGTTTACCATTATGTATATACACCACCTCCAATCTCACTCAGTGAAAGCATCAATTCCCTTCCAGCCAGAAGCAAGGTTAGGATAACACTGTGCAATGTAACAAGTATTGCTACTATCAAGTTGGCTCTGTGTTCAGCAATCCTCCACTCATGCCGCTATGCCCTTGTCCCTTTGTTTCCGGTTGTCTTCATTCTAGATGTTTCACTCTTAGAATCTCATGCAGACTCTTTGTCACCTTGCCAAGAAGACAGTAAACTTCAGACAGCTCCCTGCCATTCAGATAGTGGGAAGAAGGTATACAGAACTTGTTACCAGAAGGCCAAGAATTCTTTGCAAACCATTCTAGAAACACAACTGCCCTGGTGGCATGTCTTTAAACCATACTGTCCTTTTGCGGTAGTCAATCCCCAAACTCCTCAAAAGACATGACTCTGACCACATATCTGTTCAAAAAAATATTCTGAGCATCAAACAGAGCCCACAGAAATACCAGTGGGACATTCCAATCCTAAACTTGCTGCTCCCATCCTTTCTATTGAGAAATGACCTCCCAATATTCTCTGAGAACTACTAATAAGACCTACTAAGACCTTTTGCAGATACAGTATGCCAGGGAAGTGCCATTCCCTTCTGTAACATACTACGGTGGAAAGGTACAAGAACAGCAGTAGTAAACCAGTCAAAATGTGGCATCAGGTAACAGGCAGAAAAGTTACTGCATCTGAATTAATAATGTTACAGTTAAAGAGGGCAGTTGTTGCTACATGGAGGAATGCAGAAGTCCTGACCAAAGCTGCTAAACTGTAAACATTATTCAACTTCTGGCATGCTGTTGCTGGCACTTATCTTTGAAGAGGAGTTGAGTTATTTTTGGTCTCATTGAATGGTTTGAAGATGAGTCATATACAAAATTATTACTCTTTCTCCAATTCGCTGAACCTTTTGCTGCTTTCTAATTTAATTTTACATGTCTGAAAAATTAAGCTTGATGCATTGCAGACAGTAATATGGGATGAAAGGGAAAGTATTACTTGAACCACACAGCAGAAAGCTCATCCTGATTCAGGAGACAAGAATACCTCTTTTAACTCACTGCCACTCTTCCCCTTCAAGCTCCAGCTACAATGCACACTGCCCATAGCTATTATCTAACATAGAAATGCACAATATTTACTTGCTGAAAGCAGTTGCTCCTGACCCTATGATGGCAATTCTTCATTGTGCAAACATCTGAAAAATGCTTTGCATCATCCAGCTCTGTCTGGAGGCACTCCCAACAACAGCAGCTGGGTGTGTGCAGCCACGAGTGACTGGGGTGAAAAGAACTTCAGCAATGTCGTTTCTCAAGTCCTTTATTATTTGATTTTGCATTCACCACTGAGAAGCAAATCTCTGGTGGATTCAGGGGATCAGGTATGTGGGAGAACATTTCTCCCCTCTGGTCCCTAGCCCTGCTGAAATTTATCATCTCCGTGAATGCCTTCATGATGTGGCTAAAACAATTTCTCTGAAGAAGTAAAGAACAAATAAGACATGGAGCTGTCTCCTTAGCTCGAATAGATCCCTCTGTAGAAAGTTCCCTGACTATTCTTGTTGGCTCTGGATGCCAGAAAAATACTGAAAAAATTACATCCACGGGGGAACAAATCAATAAGCATGAATACCAGTGTTTCTGTATGCTAACTTCAACAGTAATGCTCTGATAATCCTGGGTGGGTAATCAAGGCTTGAGGACCTGTGGAGTCAGGGTGTTCAGACAGGCAGCTAAATTATCAAATGTCTATTTCAGACCATCTTTGACTGTGAAAAGTATTCAGTTACTAGCTGGCCACTGGCAGTACACAGCTTCTCTTCTGCATGCCTTGGACAGGACGTACACCATCTCTGTTGAAAACTGTCTTGAACAGACAGAACAGCGATGCCAAAGGCAAAATCAGAAACCAGAAGCTCTGAGGTGTACATACAGCTAGGCTAGAGCATGAAGATGCCTCCTGCACTTCAGCTGGGGACAGAATATTCCCACAAATGCAGTATGTAGGGAGTGTCTAAGCAAAGACAGAAATGAGAGCAGGGCAGAAAGGGTATCACCAAATGTTAAGGAAGTGGCTGAGTGTAGAGAAATCTGTGATCACATCAATTAAATAGATCCCGTTTGGGTGGGAATGACAAGGATGAGAGATGACACAAAATACCCAAGAAGGATGCTGAGGATGTAAAATTACAGGAAAATAATAAACACAATTCCTTATTTATGGAAGACTTTAACTTCCCAGACACAAAGCAGAAAATGAATGCTACCAATGATGGCAGAGCTCCATCAAAGACACAGGGATGGTAAAAGATGGTTTTCTTTAATAATCAAATAACTGGCAAGAGGAGATGATACTTCAGAGTGAGCAGGGAACCTTTGCTTAAATTTACAGAAGGCTAATGACAGAAGAGAATTATACAGAATTATATATAATATTATATATTAATTGTAGGGAAGCAAACATGAGAAAAAATACATGGTTTACCAAAGTAGAGGATGTCAGACTGAACTAGCATATTTTGAGGAAGATAATTGTCTTCTTAGAACTGACTATGCCGTGAACTCAGTCTACTGAAGTTGAAACAGATCATTTGATACAGTGCTCCATAGGAAATCCTTACTGAAAGTGGAGATGACAGGGATTAATACAAAAGCAATGTGAACAAGGAGCAAGAGGCTATAATAAACAAGGAGTTGTAAGAGCAAATTACCCAATGGTGTTCCTCGGGGATCAGTCGTTGGAGCAATGACATTTAATGTACATTTCCATTAATTAGGAATAATGATCAGGCCCGCCTTGAAAAAGTTTGCATGTGATACAAAGCTGGAAGGTATTGCCAATACTGAGGAGCACCAGCTCACCACACTGGAATTAGATGACCTTCTTGCCTGCAGTGATAGAAATTTAATAATGTGAGCTGCAAAGTCATGTTCTTGGGATTCATCAGCTGAAAGCAACAGAGAAGGAAAAAGATCTGAGTGTTCTGATAGACTGTCAGTGTGTCAGCACTGCCAGTATGACACAGCTGTGGAAAGAGAGACTGTTCAGATGGGTTAGGTGGAAGCTTTAGGAGAGAAGGAAATACGGGAACTTTTAGATAAGGCACTGGTAAGATTTTGTGTTTACACAATTCCAGTCAACAGGGTTGAAAAATATTAACTTAAACTGGAATCAGTGCAGACTGGCTATTAGAATGATTACAGAAATATCAGTCTTAGGGAGAAATAAAAAAGCATGATTTGTTCAGTGTGACAGGGGAGAAACAATATACAAATCCTTTATCAAAAGATGTTGAGATAAATAGCATGAGGAAAAAAAAAAAGTTAAAGGTTAACATGACTGTGAGATCAAATTTTTATAATCTGATTAGCAATATGTTTAGATGGAAAACTAAGAAAACAATTTCTAAGTATTCACAGAGATTTGCACATTGGCCTGATCTTTCAAAGAAACACTAAGGGCAAGGAACCTAAATAGCCTTAAGATGGAGCCCAATATATACACATGGAAGTTGTATAATTAAGTAAGAAAATGAGTCTGTGATCAGTAAATGTTTTGCATATACCTAAAGAGGTTTCAAACAAGACCAAATCTCTCTTGCCCTGTATTTCTTGTCTATCAGTGCTATGCTTCACAGGGCTTTTTGATTGCCAAAAGATTCCACTGGCAGGGAAGCAGTGTGGTCCATGCAACACATCCCCACTGCTGCACAAGTCAGCTTCTGAGGTTTTTCCACATTTCTCCGAAACACAGGAGCTTTGCCAGTTGTTCAGTTTCACCCCTGAAACGCCTGCCTGGAAGTGCATGTTGCGTTGGATGAGACAGCTAAATGATCTACTTCTCATCCCAGACAGCTGCAATCTGTACCTGGGCTTAGTGATGTATGGAAAGACACAGTGGGACCTCACTGGAGCATCTCCAGTCCCCTTCTACTGCACTGACTCCAGTGCAGTAGCACATCACCTAATAGTGCAGTCTATCTGTCCCTTTTCAAACATAATGCATTCTCTTCCATTGCCTAAACTAATTATTGGTTGACATTTTATCCTGTACAATCCCACAGCTGAATTCTCATTCCTTAAGTGGCTGCTTTTTCTATTCTTACTTACCTTGGTATAAGTGAAGAGTAACCCTCCAACAGGCCCCTCCCTAGTAACTGAAATTGGACATTGTGTTATTACAGAGGACTTGAGGAACTCAGATTGCTTATTATACTCTTTTCAAATACCCTTTGCCTCCTAAGAATTTTGCTCAGCACCAGCTGTTCAGTCTACATTCTCTGCTTTATTGATTCTTCTCTCTTTTATCAAAGTACGGTATGTGATAAAGAACTTCTGCTGTGATGCTGTGTAATTTGAAGGACGCAGCTTCTGTACCTGCCAAAGGTGATTCTCTGACCTACTGCAGAATGGCTGAATATCTTTATACTATTATCCCAGCTACAGCTGCCATCTTCCCCACACTATTTTACATGGAAAGAAAGCCAGAATAATTACATAACATGTTCTCAACAGGAAGCAAAATAATTGCCAATATTCTGTTTATTTTATTTGTTTCCATGTCAAACTGGGTGAAGGAAAAAAAAAAGTTCATATTCCACTGAGAACTACCTGGCCATATATAATCCTTTCTTGTATGTCTGAAAAATATCTATGATGTATCAAACATTTGTGGGAATAATATTAATAACAGTAACAATAACAACACATTTGCCGTGGTTTGAACTCACTGTTATGTTCCTTTTAAGCTCTTTCCTGATGGTATCATAATCTGTCTCTAGAGCTCTCACTTAGCCCACTCAGATTGTCCATCACATTAAATAATTTCTCATTTTTCCAGATTTTTCAACATGTGAAATTGGTCTGAATAATTTTGACTTAATCACAAAGTCCTCTGTAACTTGTAGGCTGTCAGGATAAGCTGGTTTATTCTCACAGGACAAGTATAATGCCAATAGGCTCTAACTGTGCACTCAGACACTCCTGTGTCCCACTGGATACAGCACTGTAGGATATTTCAAATCCCAAAGGACTGCTTTGTTTGAAGTTAGGTCTTTTATTCATTCAAGGATCCACTCTCTAAGTTTTCTACATAATAGAAAGTCTCTACATAAGGTTTAGCATGGGTGGATATGATGCAGGTAGTGATGCTAATTGGAGCTATTCGTAGCTTGATGAGATGGTCAAGACTATAGGGGAAAGTCTTCCTGGAGAACTGAACCTCTACCGTGAATAAATGCGCTAGGAAAGACAGCAGCGGGACAAAGGCTCCTTGCAAGATACCCTGGCAGGATGAAAGTAGTTTGGGTTATCTCAGAGCAGCTCTGTGCTCACCATCAGGAACCAGAGGAGTCACAGACAAGAGGGGACACAAAATAATATAGCAGCTGGAAAGGGCAGCACTGGAAACTTTTTTGACTTTGCTACTGGTATTTGTCTCTCGATTTTTGCACTGCAGAGCAGGATTTAGTGACCTATCAATCAATCCTCACATTCATCCTCCCAGCTAATTCAGCAGTGTATGAGGGGTAACGATTTCCCATAAAATACGATGACGTTTACAGGCTTGGTTTTTTGCATTCCCATAGTCTCAGCTTGTCTGCGTAGCTTGCACGCACACTGTAGCACCCACCGTATGCCGACGGGACATGATGTTCTGTGGAAACGGGGTTAACTCACAACCTGATCCTGCGGCCTCCTGGCACTGAAGAGTCCGCTCATCAACCCTTCCCCTGCAAGCCCCGGGACCTTGTCCGCAGCCAAGTAGCCACAAGGTGGTGCTCAATAGCCTCTCTGCACGCACTGCGGCTGGACACTGCCAACGGCGAGATGCCGAACTGGGCCAGAGACAGTTTAGTGGCCGGGAGCCAAGCACTAGGTGAGTACTTCACACACTCGATCCTTGAATTAGTGTTTTCTACATCAGTGTTTGCAAATCCTCCACGTCTAAAGGCTTTACATTTTAACAAGTCTTATGAAGTGTAACAAACATATTAATGGAATATATGAAGGGAAAGAAAATTGGGGGAGGCAAGAGACACCCTAATGTACTGATGTCAATCCTACCAGAGCTTCTGACTTGTAACTTAGTATTTGCAGGCTTACCACACTTACCCTTTCTTCCCACCAAGCTCAGACAAGAAGAAAGGCAAGATAGCCTAAGATGTGTAGTACAAGACAAGATCTTGTTCACATTTTCACTCTTGTTATTTTCTGTCTCTTGGTCATTCCCTTCTTGTTGCCTATTTATTTTGGTTTAGTCTCTCTTCTCTGCTTTTACTGTATAGTCTCTCAGAGAACATATGGGAAGGGGACTCTGCAAGCCAAGCCCTGACTGACAAGTACAAAGCTTTGATGTCCCTGTTGTTGCCACTGTGGCTGCAGCAGAGTCCTACTGCAGAGTGCAAGCCAGAGATGGATCACCTGCCTTTCACTGCAGCCTGAAAATCAGCCTCTGCTTGAAGCTCTTAGATTTACACAAATATCACAGTGAAGGAAAGACAACTAGACCTCACTGATCACAATGAAAACTCTTCCTCAACAGCTCTTGATTATGATCACACTTGTATTTCTCCTGTAAAAGCAGCTCAGGCCACATATGCTATATTGACATAATCATGGCAGCATGCATCACATGGAGCGTGTGCTACCTGTGTTGCTGCTAGCTGGGCAAGATTAGGTATTTGCATTTATTTGTACTGTACTTCATCTAGGAGCAGTTGGGCTCCCTGATTTCTTGTCACCACCAGCATGTGTGAGGCCTTCTTGCATGCACTGACAGCTATGGCTGCTGTAGTCGTATGACTTAGCCCCAAGTAACACCAGCTAAATTAAAATGAAGTTTATGTGTAAGAATTGCTTTATTTTTCAAGCATCCAGCTTTAGTGCAAGCAGCTCAAAAATTATTTCCCTTCTTTTCTCCTTAGTACCTTGTCAGAACTTGATTAGTGAATTATCCCCCTTATTCTTGCAGGACCAGCCTTTAAGCAACAGAACTCACTCTTCTTTTCCATCCTATTCTTATGACATTTCTTCTTAGGCAAATCATACCAGCTCCATAATCAGAGAGGACTCAAAAAATAATCCAGTCTGCAAGGGTTGAGTGCCAAGTGGGTATAGAATTTAATGAGTCTGCACACAGTGGCCAAATCCTTTGCAAAGACTGGTTCCATGGTTGTTGACTGTTACGTACACAGAAAGTGTAATGGAGTGCAAAGTGCATGTTTGGCATAAATAAAAATCCACTGCCGTTGCTCAAAATCACCCAGAAGCATCAATCCAGGAGCATCACAGCAACATCAAAGCCATTAAAAAGCCTCCAGTGGCACTGTGCCTATTGGCCTTGGTGAGACATCTTTGAGCCACTGCTGAATGCCTCAACTAACCTAGAGTAGACAGTATTTATCCTCCTCCTTTGGTTTTAGTTAGACCAGTCAATTTGCCCAGCTTGCTCCCTGTACTGCTCTAGCAATGATTATCCAACATGCAGCAATCCTTTCACTGTTGAAAGAGAATACTCCACAGTTGACTGCTTCAACATCATAGATTAATTTGTACCTCATCCAAAAGCAAAGTACTGCGCATCTGCTACGAAAAACTGGAAGACCTCAACTCCCATCCTGCTACTTCAGTTACCTGGGAACAAGTCCTGAATATGTACATGCCATTCAGAGATTGCAAAGATGGATTACCATATCCATTATGACTTACCATTTGTTCACTTGCCCCTCTGTCAGTCAAAACAAAGTGAATAATAAATCCCAGCAGTTTCAAGAAGGCCTGCTCTACATTCCAAGGAGAGCAGTATCTACTGCAGCAGAGAAAGATGTCCCCACTTTCCCACTGCTAGTTTCAGCTTTGGGAGGTCCACAAGCCAGCCATATACTTTTAGTTACAATTAGTCTCCAGTTCTTCACCTACCAAAGTAAAATTAATCTCCAATGTGTTTACATGTTTGTGCCAAAGGATACACATTGAAAAAAAAGTGCTGAACTGCTGACTGACTGATTGAGCAACAGGCAAAATCTGCATCATCTTTACCCATGTTTTTACACTGGCTTAGTCTGTAACATTACTTAAAACTTTCCCTACTCCTGAGACTATTCTGACTTATTTGCTTATTTATTCTTGCACTGCTCCAAACCCCAGTACACCACCTACCTCCCAGAGAACATGGATTTGGGAAAAAAAAAACAAACCAAAACACCACAACAAAAAAAACCAAACCAACACAAAATCAGATCCAAATAGGAGCTTCATTCTAGAATTGAACCTTTCCCTCTTTCCTTCACACAAATACTGTTATTCTACGCTTTATAAATGTAACTGTTGGGTGGCTGTCTAAAATAGAAAGTTTTCATTTTGTTACTTTAAAAAAAATGGCAAAAGAAAATTTAGTCTGATTACTATCTATCTGATGCTGGAGGGTTGTTCTAAAAGTAAGTTATTTATTAAAAAAATGTAATTTCCTTTTAACAACAAAGGATTTTTTTATACATAAGGGTTCTTATGCACATAGTTGGTAGAAAGTCACATTAGGTTTTCAGGGTGAAAGATGCTTAAAGAACAAAATCATTACCATAGATATGTACTTTCATGATAATTGTTGAGCCTGTAATGACTAATGCCTCTGATTACTGGTAGAAAAGCTATGACTGGCCCTTTCCTTAAGAGGCAAGCACCTTGCCCCATCTTCAGGAGAAAAAGTTGCTGAACAGGGTGGAGTTTTGCAGCCAGGCCACTCCAAGCAATCATACGCTTGTATGTACCAGTGATGAAGAGCTTGGTGTACTGGGTTTATGAGAAGATGTTAGCAGATTTCAGATCTAACCCTGGCTCCCATAAGGATTTGTGTACAGTATTGTGCTGTAATACTGCACAATAGCCACTTTTGCCATAGTCTTGACTACAGCTCCTCTTTTGTCACCACTTAGGAGGGTCACATTAGTACAGAGAAGTTAGTGAAGATGGAGGGTTAATGTAGCCCAGTGTCAGCATGTCACTTCTTAGCTTTAGTAAGCTAGGGATCTTGTGTCTGCACTGAAGAATGATTCATTTTAAAAGAACGAAGGTATCAAAATGCAGGCAGTTCTCCAACATACAAGTTAGACTATCTGTTTCTTGCTGATACAAATTTTCACACACTAGGGGGGAAAAGTGCTGGTTTCATGCATCACTTTGCACTGGATTGTGTCCAGTTGCTTTACTTATCATTATGCAACTTAACCCAGGGCAATTCAACACCCAAAGACAAAATTAGAAATACATAAATATATTTGCACTGTTTCTTTGCTCTCCATAACAATATTTGTTTCACTCCCCAACCCAAGATGAACTGTACAGCACAAAATGCAGTCTAGGAAAAATACCAATCATTTTATTATTCTGAATTGAATATTTTGCCATTTGTCACTGTCTTGCTTTGCAGACTATATGGGACTATTTCAGTTCGAAATAAAACTTGATATAAAATAAAATAAATCTTGATAACTGGCAAAATTCATGCATGGCCCAAATCTACCATGAAGCAACCCTAAATCTAGCAAAATTTCAACTGACTTCCAGTAGAAGGTCTGTCAATGTAAGCAAGGACTCAGGACTATTGTAAGCCAAATTCCATTTTTACCAAAATTATGAACTTACAGGAAGACAAAAACCAAAACAAAATAAAACAAACAAACAATCAAAACCCAAACAAACAAAAAAAAAAGAAGGAAAAAAAAGAACTGGCCTGTATTTAAGTACAATTTTTAATCTCCAGGATTAACAAATGGTAATTAGCATGCTCATGCAATGCCTTTCAGTCTTTAAGGAAACCAGCCATGTTTACTTACAGGGAAACAGCATCTTAAATGTACAGGAACAACTTTGTGATACAGAATCACAGAATGTGTTTGGTTGGAAGAAACCTTCAAGATCATCTCATCCAACCTTTGACCTAACACTGCCAGCTCACCACTAATCCATGTCCCTAAGCACCAGGTCCACACACCATTTAAATGCCTCCAGGAATGGCAACTCCAACACTACACTGACTACAGGGGGCTGATCACCTCCCTATTCCTGCTGGCCACTGCATTGCTAATACAAGCCAGGATGCCGCTGGACTTCTTGGCCACCTGCGTGCACTGCTGACTCGTATTTAGTCGACTACCGATCAATACCCCCAGGTCCTTTTCCAACTTGCAGCTTTCCAACCACACATTCCCAAGTCTGTAGCTTGCTATGGGGTTGTTATGATCAGGACCTGGCACTTGGCCTTGTTGAGCCCCATGCAATTAACCTTGTCCCACTGATCTAACCTGTGTAGGTCCTGCTGTAAAGCTTCCCTACCCTCTAGCAGATCGACTCACTGACCTAGCTTGGTGTCATCTGCAAATTTACTGAGGGTACACTCAATCTCCTCATCCACATCATTAATAAAGATATTCAAGAGAACAGGCCCCAGTACTGAACCCCGGGGAACACCACTTGGGCCCGGCTGCCAGCCAGACTTAGCTCCATTCACTACCACTCTTTTGTAATGGCCATCCAGCCAGTTTTTTATCCAGTGCAGACTGTATTTATCCAAGCCTAGCACCATAAGTTTCTGAAGGAGAATGCCGTGGGAGACAATGTCAATGGCTTTACTAAAGTCCAGGTAGACCACGTCCACAGGTCTTCCCTTATCCACTAGGTGGGTCACCTTGTTGTAGAAGGAGATCAGTTAGTCAGGCAGGACCTGCCTTTCATAAACCCATGCTGACTGGGCCTGATCAGCTGGTTGTCTTGTGTGTGCCCTGTGATGGCACTCAAGATGAGCTGCTCCATAACCCCTCTCTTGTTTTAAATGAGATGAGACACACGTATTGAATTTTAATGAATCATAGTAACAAAAATACGTGTTTCAATAGTGGCTAACTGCTGTGAAATAGGAACACGGGAGCCTTCACCATAGCTCTGTGTCAGCATATGTACCTAACCCAGAAGATTCCCAAATTCATTATCAGCAGAACATAAAATCAATACCAGGCTGTGATTTCACTTAGTGACTTGGGTGCTGCCACCGTAAAGAAAGTTATACCTATAGGCCTTACTGGGGCGCTTACTGTCAGAAAATACACAACCACCAGTCATGGGGAGGATAAATCCCTGTGCAGAGTGCTGAGGTTGAGAGGCACCAGAGGCTATTTCTGGGTTGCAGAAATGTTCAGCCCAGGTCCTGCCCACCTCTAACCAGGCTCAGCACTCCTAACTGATGTGGGTCAGAGAACAACCCCACCTGAAAAGATCCTGGTTATCACAGCTCAAACCTGCGGAGGTTCCTATTTGCTCCTGTGCATCCCTCTGCCTGTGTCTTCTGGCACTTCTAACATCTCCCTCCCTCTCTGTGCATGGTGTGTTCTGTGCCAGCTCCAGTGTCTGCCTGTGCTTTTTCTTTATTTCCAACACTATACTGCCTTCTAAAATGCAGTGATCTCTCCTATCAGCTGTTAGCCCAGTAGGACCAAAGATTTAACTATTCTGATTATTTTATGAATCCCACAGCACACAGACAGGTCATTAACTCTGTTTCTGGGTCCTACAGTGGACAGGATGGGAAGAAGAGAAAAGATCTGAAAAATGTTTGCATTTGTTTTACCAGAGGTGACTATCAAGGATTACTTGTTTCACTGTTAGATCAAATCATGAACATGGAAACTAGTGACCAGTGATTTCAGGGTCTGCATCTGTTAAGTACAAGAGAGTTTCAATAAGAGGGTAATTTATTTCATTTAATTAAACCCACTGATTTGTGGCATGAATCCATTCAGTAAAATGCCCTTTTAATAAGTAAAAGAATATCTTTCGAAATGGAAAGATTTTCAGATGTGATCTTCAGTTCCCACTTCAGTTCCTGCTGCAAGGCAGTTCTCAGAAATCAGAGACCAAGTGTTCTTCCCGAAGGAGAGTCCATTTTATGAGTGCCTGGTGGTGTACTTAACTTCTCAGTGCTTCTCCCCCAGAATCTAGCATCTCATTGGAATTCCTTTTTTAAAATTTTTTTTTCATTATTATTATTTTTAATTAGGCAATTTTATACATAGTTCCAAAAGTACCTCTCAGAACAGCATTAATTTTAATAGCATCTTAAAATGACAAATTCAAGATATGCCATTAAGAGTGAATATATGAAGTTAATAGATAATAGATTCTCTTCTTGCTGCACTTGCTCGGCTCTACATTTGTCGTAGCAGTGGTCCTGTTTTGGCGCCATTCTCATATATTCCTCATCCACTGATTTTTATATCACAACATGTCTTTCACTAGCAGTATAATTTCTGCATTACCATAAAGGCAACGTCACATACTTAACAAATTCTTCATAAACATTTACATCAGCAGCTGTCTGTGTTAGACATCAAATGTTCTTTTCTGGAGGAGTCTGCAGTTTCACCTACTATTATGGTAAATCACCTCCCAGAAACAGTCTCAGAAATATCCCTCACAAATTTAAGTGTCATAACTTCCATAAACAGCCTTCACCTAACCAGACATGAGAAATTGTCCTGGTTCTTTATCAGCCATAAGGAATGGGCAGGCTGCAGGCAATGTTGATGAATCACAACAGGCAGCCTCTCCACCACATAACACTTCTCACACCAGCCACGTTAACAGTCTAATCACAGAAGTCTTCTTTTACCTATTTTTACTAGGATCTTCCCATTTTTGTCTTTCTTCGGGCAGTCTGGGCCATCTGACATTGTGGCTGCTTGAAGAATACCTGCTGTTCCACAGTGACACAAAACAGCACAGTACTTCTTACATTTGTCTTCCATCCCCTTTGAATTAGGAAAGCTGGTTTGTCACGACTAGAGTTTTGGGTACTTATTCAAGTGGAGATTCACTTAAAAGCTATGCAAGAACAGAAACAAAGTTTGCTGCTAGTAGGTGCAGAATAATGTAGACATTGAAAATCTGAAACCCAGAAAGAACAGTTATATTTCCCAGTTACATTTGAGTGATTTGAGCACTTACACACTTTTTTTGGTACTTCCTGTTGGCAGTAGCCAAGAACAGCACAAGACTGCAGAGTTAAAACTACTTGCTGTGCTCTCCAGCACACTGTAACTAACTGGTCATCTGCTAAACCGCAACACTTGTGTTACTTCTAGAGGCATCTAGATTTTGATCAGTTGAAGAAGAGGAAGCAAACACATTGATAAGTCCTTTACAGTACAAAGCAATTGCTTCAGTGTTTTACTCGGGGTTGTTTCTCCCTGGACCCTACTGAAAAAGGACTACAATTGAAGACATAATGCTATCCAGCTAGGCCAGGAGTAGGATGGAGGCTGCAAAAGGGCTTGTATTTTCTGGTCTGTCTTCTTGCTGTTAAAAGAGCATGGGGGCAGTAACATGGAGTGAAGAGGGGAAGAAAAGCTGATTTGGCCAGGTCTGGGAATTACCCCTCAGGAAGGCTGGCTGAGAGAAGCTGTCCTAAGGAACTTTGGAGAAACCAGAGTGGAGGACCTCATATACAGAAAGAAAACATCTCTCTAGGTTTCATTAGAGGAGGAAGAAAACAGTTGGCCTGGATGCAGACAATGGGAGGAATACCAAGCAGTAAGGCTCATACTGCTACAGAGATTTCCCCTTTGCAGGCTGTTTGCACCACTTCCCAGCCAGCACCTCACAACATCTACCAGGAGCCAGCTAATGCCTACAGCAAAGAGAAGGATTTCAGGACACAGCATGCCCCTTAGGCAAAATGCTATAAAATTGTCATGTATTAAAAATTAGAGTTGATGAAATCCTCATTCCATGGAAGGCAATACCAAGACTACCTCTGACTTCAATGGAGTAAGTGCTTTCCCTATCCCTCTACCTCTCCAATCAGATCTCTGTTTCCTGTTATCACTCATTCTATTTTTCTCAAGCTCTTATAAACATTTTCAGAGGAAATGAACTGATTTCATCTCTGCTAGTTTTAACACTTCTGTAATGTAACTGTATTCTTTGTCCTAAAAAGAAACTCTGACAGTGTACTTTTCAGGTTTTCCATCTTGCACAGTTCATTTTTGTAAGAATCAATAAAGCTCATTCTATTTAAAAATGCACAGCCTGAGCAGGGTGCAGAAAAGACCTCAGAACTGCTCAGTGTTTCCACAGCAATTCAAGCCTTTTTTTTTTTTTTTTTTTTTTCCTTTTCATCAGCAGATGGTATGGCTGACATCTGCAAAAGCAAAGGGCACAGCTGGGTTACAGCTCAGGTTATGGAAAGCAACAACATCTACTATTTGTCACCTGTTTGGACTACATAATTCATCTTTCTCTGAGAACAAAGTGCTTCCCCTATGCATAGAAAATGACTGCATGTTTCCTATTTATGACAAAAGTGGTGCCTTGTACCCCAGTGAGGACAGAAGAGCAAGGCCCTGTAGTATTAGCAACCAGGTATCACATTCATAACAAAAACAAAGCTACCAACCTTTGAGGTGTTTTCTACATTCTGTAATGAAAACCCTTTCCCTGAAAGAAGTAAACCTAAAAGCAATAATCAGTATTTTCACCAAAAAAAGGCCAGACCTTTTTCCATAGGAATGGATATATTTTTGTTCTGCACCATTTTTTAAAGTGATGGAGATATTCGCATTGAGGATGTTGGCTGAGGTGGTCTTGGTGTGGCTGGAGCACTGCAGGGGCAATGAGGGCTGGGAAGGGGGTGCCCACATGCCACACAACCAGATGGAACTAGCCAAGTGCCACCACTGCTTTCCCTCCCCAACTGGCTGCAGGTACTGACAGTCATTCAACCCAAATGTAGAGGAAAACAGCTTTTGGTTGTAAGGAGAGAGTTAGTGAGCAAACCCAGAGAAACCATACAGTAAGTTTCCAACCAATGAGCAGAAACTCATAAATTTTAAATGACACCCATTGTATTCTTTCTGGCTTTACTCTCCAGCATTCTGAAAAAGGTTTTTTATAGCTCTGTTGTGATTCAGTCTGTGCCAAGTGTTTCCCAGTCTGGATTCCACCCCAGGTATTGTACTTCTGTGCACTACTTGAATGTACTGACCTAATCTACAATATTACAGATAAGGGACATCTGTGGAGAAGGATATTCTTGAATGCAGAACAAATCATCTATGGTGTCAGATACTCTAATCTCTGCACCACTTCTGTGCATTCAGAACAGCTGATAATGTAATTTTGTGTTTCCCTGGAAGCAGGTGGAAGAAGAGATGCACCTTCAGAGGAGTGGATGGCATGACTGCAAGAGCACCCTAAAGTTCAGTCCCATCCCCTTGTTGTACTGTATCACAAATACTCTGAATGTGTACTTTCTGTCAGGGACTTTTCTGCATGCTGGTGATAATGTTGCTTTGTTCAAAGGGGTCAGCAAGAACAGTGCAGAGCATTTTCCAATTAAATGGTCAAAATTACTTAGCTGAATAAAAAAAAAAAACGTTGCTTAACATCTCAGCAAAACAAAATCACTTTGGCTTGATTCAGGCTTGCATCTAAAAGCAAAAAGGGCAAGAGTGCAAATGGCATCCTATACTTGGAGTGAGAAATAAACCTAGCAGTGCAGTTACACCTTTCTTAACTATCTCTAGATTTTAACTCCTGCTGTCATAGTTCAGCACCGAGGTGCTCATCCCCTGAGCAATTTTGCATTTGGAAGGGCTCCAGGAACTGCATTCTCTGCACTTACAGAGTAAGAACCTGAATTCCCAGGGACAGATCAGTAGAGTGATGGACACTGCAAAGCATCTGAGGAACTGCAGATTAGTCTTTAGCTGTTCTTCCTGTTTTCTCTGTTGCATGGAGAAACTTTTCCAAAGCAACTGAGATTGTGCAGTAGATGGATGATGGCTTACAGGTGTAAGAGCAGGAAGCAATAAACTGTCTGGCTAAATTAATACTGTCATTAAGTAAGAGCAATATGTATTTCAGAGACTCATTTTGCAGGGCTCCAGATCTCTCATTTTGTGCTCCTGATTTCCTCTCTCCTTATAAATAAGCCTGCACCTTACTTTGTGCTACCCTGTCTAGCATTCTTGAACACTCTTCCTGCTGGTTAAGGATGAAGAATAATGGACAACTAAGTGTAACTATCTAGTGTGATGCTATCAGATGCAGCATGGATTTAGCAATAAGCATTATGTGCCATCAGCATTCATTCTGCTTGAAAGGCAGTTTCTGCCTTTGTGTGTTCCTTGCGTGCACTTCCACAAGAAGCCTGCCAGCAGGGCTACAGGAGGATGGCATTGGAGGCTTCGCCTGACACTAACATTTCATTAAGGCAGCATTTTCCTGTTGGAAGGCTGCTTCACGGAGGTGGATACCCTCTCCCTTGCTTTGAAGACAAGGCAGAACTCCTACTTGGCTGGGCTGCAGCAGCTCCTGGGCTGCAGCTGCTGTGTACTGTAGTGAGGAGGGGAACGGCACCAGTCAGAAGTACCTTCTGCATCAGGAGTTTTCCTCAAATTTGTCCTCACCCATGTGGGATGCAGGAGTGGGCTCCTGTGTCTAAGGAATGCTGTGAACTAAAGGCCATTTTTCAGCTGAAATCAGTGAGAGCTGTGATAGAGGCTCCTGGTCTCCTCTACCTCTCCATAAAATGGCCAGTGAACTCATCCTGAGGAGAAAAGTGTGTGGCAGTCTTGAGTATTTGCCTTCTGGGCAGATTTAACTGGACTTGAGATGTCCATCATCCTTGCTCCTCAGCTCCTTGTGAAAGGTAGGGAGGTGCTCCTGACTCTGGGAGCCCCATAATCATAATAAATGCATTTTCTGGAAGAAATTAAACAACAACAGGTGTCCTTCAGAGCTCTCAATGACTGTTAGAAGAATTTATATTTGTGAATAAACAGCATTAGAAATTATTTGTCTGTCAGCTTCTCATTATTAAAATTAAGACCCTGCTTAATCCTGCTGATGTCAGTGGGAACCGAGATGACCTGCTAAGTGCTGGTCATGAAAGTTAATGTTGCTTAGGGGAAGCTTTAATGGAAGCAGCCCATTTAAAAAAAAAATATAGTATCAAAATAATTTGGAGTTGTATTTGTGGTTGTTGAAGTCAATGGCAAAATCCCATGGCTTTCAATGAAGCAATGAAGCAGAACTTTTAGAGACTGTCTACCACAAGTACACTATGCAACATTGCAGCTTTGGGGACTTACACTAAGGAGAAGTTTGGTCCTATGCAGTCAGACGTGCTCCACCAAACAGTGCCTGAAGCACGAGCTGCACATCCTCTTGGAGAAAATTCCTCTTCTGCTACATAGCTTTCCTATGACCTTGACAGACCTTTTTTCCCCCCTCTGCCTGCAAAATGAGGATGCTAGTGGTCATCTGTACTTCTAATGTGCTTTTAAAATTTAATACACTTGGAAAGTTTCTCCCTAGTGTTGTTAAATTACCCAGTTTGAGGTATAAGATATCCTACAATGCCATAATTTTGAATGAGACCTAAATACAATCTCCGATCACTTAGCAGAGAGCATATACCACATATGCTCAATGAAGCTTACTGTCAGCAACATTAAATAAGATAGGGAGGGTTCTATCCTGAATAGCTTTCCTTTTATTTTTGTATTTTATTGCTATTCAAATGTCAAGGATTGATAGGTAAAACAATGCATTTGCAGCAGATTTGTCAAAATATAAAAATAGTGATTTTTGAAGAAGCTTGCCCACAGTGTAAAAGCAAGTCAAAGTTAAAATCAATATGGATAAATTAGGACTTCTCCAGCTATATAAATGTTACAATAACCAAGTCTTTAATGCATAAAAATCCTGTACATCAGATGAAAAAAATAGTTTAAACTTACTTTTTACTTAAATTTTAAAAGGCAAAGTAAAATATCAGTTATCTGCTGCTTTAAATTTTTAACAGTGGAGTAGTTTTTCCAGAGTACTGAGAGTGACTGATGTTTGTTATCCTCACATGGTCACTCTCAGCTTCTGCTGTATCAACATAGGACCGCACAGCTCCTTGAGGGAGACACTCTTGTCTCAGGAGCACAGAGAAACCCCCATTTGACAAACTTTATAACGTGTTTTGTGGCCACCTCCAGATGCTCTCCACCTGTTTATAAGCCATTAACCTAAACTCCAGAGCCATATCCTGCACATAGAGACACCTCTGAAGAGGGTGGAAGGTGTTAGGGCCCAGTACTCAGCCCTCATGATGGAGTTTCTCACCTAGCATTGTTTGCCATTGTGGCTTAGCAACAGGATAACTCTGTTCTTGGCCTTTTTGCTTAATTAGATGCCACCATGAGGATGATATGCCCTTATTTACTTTTTCCCTCTAGGTTGCATGGGACACTGTCCTTCAATAATATCTTTGCTACTCCCGGACACATATTATACCTGTTCTCATCTTGTTTTCCCCTTCTTGTTTTTCAGCAATTCTAGCATATTTCCTTGCTTGGTCAAGTTGTCCTCCTCCATTTCTCTTCAATTATTTTATCTTTGTGATGTCTGCCTGAGTTAAGCTAGAGGTAATGGAAGAGTATGATTTCCTGGGGAGCAGCAGACACAGCTACCACTCTGACCTTACCTCACATTTCCTGGAGATTTTGGCCCGGCAGCTTTAAATATCTCCTTGCCTCAGATCCCTAAATGAGGATAGCACTACCTCTTAGGCACTTTTTTTGTACCAATATGAATTATGTGTATTTTATTATTTATTAAATTCTGCTAGTGACCTAGAGAAACACTGGATTGTTGGGAATACCCCACAACCGATCACAGAAAGGGAATAAGCAGGTTATCAGCCTCATAGCTGGCCTGAGAGCTTGGGTGTGGCAGGTATTTGTGGGAAGAGAAAAGACAAAAGTTCATCTTCCGAGTGGCTGCCTGTCTTACATTTGTCAAAACCTTCTTGTGACAGAAAGTTGACAGCTATTCCCCTTGGGTCTCAGAAAAGATTGTCTTAAATACTTACGATGGGTTTTCAGACCATAATTTTTTTGCAGCACTTACAGTATCCATGAGAAGTTGCTCAAATGAGACTTTTCAATTGCTTTTGTAGGAGGAAGCATTTGGCAACTGGACAGAGAAAAACAGATTTTTTTAAGACATGCTTTATCCCCAAAGTGCAATTGTTTTGTCACACATTTCTTTCACTCTCTTGAAGTTGAAAAGTTTTTGGCAGCAATAACTGTAGAGCTTGCAAATGACATGGTTTCCAGCACAGTGTGTCGGGTGAACCTAATGAGACAGATCCTTAGCTTCTGCGAGCACGTACAGCTCCATTGACAACAGTACAGCAAGACTGATTTACGCCTGCAGAATATAAGACCACTGTATTTTAAACTTGGAGGTTGCAATTGTAGCTCTGAATACAGCTTAATGGCTCATGTCTTTACTCTGTTTCAATACTGTGTATGATGCCATTTCCATGA